>JBCAUI010541460.1:0-10805 GCA_038406195.1 Haplosyllis anthogorgicola
TATGGAACTAATATTAAGCTTTCGCTTGCTCTGTGCATTCACTCCGCCTCACCACCGATTGATGCTAGTCGACAATATCATGAACATGCCTTATACTACTTAATTGGGCAGTTTGATGTGGTTTACTATTTATATATGTGTCCTTGAAAGAATGGATCTTACTTGATCCAAACAGAGTTCATAGTTCGCTTCACAATCGACAATAAATGGGACCCCTGCCCCTTGATGAAAAGTGTAAATTCATAACAACCATAAAAACAAGATCTCTAGTGGACTCGGGCCTCGTTTAAAAACATTTTGATTCTTTGATTTGACGAAAGTAATTCTAGTGTACTTTGCAAAGCTTAGGCTATCTTTTGGAGAGGCCAGACATTTTCCCTTCAACTGAAGCCAATAGACTGCCTAACTTATCGTTTGTTTAGATACACCAAAACCTCTTTGGAACTTTAATCACCTTTTACTAGACTTGTTATAAATAGATTTGTGATCACTTTCCTTATTTCAACACTGCCTCAGCGTCAGCAACACATTCTCTGACTAATCATATACTTTCTACAACCACCTTTCGTCTTAGTTTTCTTTAATAACAGTAACACTGTTGTAATTAAATCATTATTTATAGATACTCACCACAGGGAATTAAAACGTCAGTTCAATTTGTCTTACATTGTTAGTTTACCGACTACATTTTACAAAGGTTTTAAGTATTGAATTTAACTCGATAGATAAAGGTTTAGAGATGCATAAAAGTAAATATCCTTGAAGGAATTAGAATTCGCCTAGGGGCGTGATAGGCTTTACAAATTTACGAATACAAAGAACATTAGCGTGACAGTCAAACTAAGATGAAAAAAACAGTTTTTCAATTTGAATGGCACGACCGGAATCTTGGTTCTCTTTTGCTCGACCGGTGGGTTTCTGTTTCATTTGGCGACTATAATTTTCGAATGATATTTGAAGAAATAAAGGTTGTTACGTATGCAATGTCGACATCCTCACATTATGAGCAACATAGTAGGCATTTATTATACATAGTTAACAATTTGTTTGCCATAGTTAACATTTGTTAAACATACTAAACATTGGTTACATACTTAAACATATACTAAACATTTGTTACGCCCAATTGACATTTGTTACACCTAATTGACATTATGTTAACATCTTTGGAACACTTCGGGATGTTGGAACGATACCTTGAAAACCAAAATATGCCCCAAACTAATTTTAGGGGTTTTTTTGACTGCAAAATGTATTTAAAAAGTTGACGGTTACTTATCTGAGGCAATTATAATCATGTTTCAATAGACATTCACGTGAAGCCACGTATTTATTAGATAACTTAAAAATCTCTTGATCAGTATTTTCATTATTTGCAATACTACTTGAAGATTCAAAATGCGTCAATATAGAGGTAAATTTGAGGTGAGAATAAGCAGACTGAATATTGCACTGTAGCAATGTACTCATGAAATGCACAAGCATGAAACTCCATGAATGTAAATATGTCTACACAAATGCTGTATAAATTGCTATGAACTGTCGACACACATTGTTTGTACATGTAATGGAAATATTGTGAAGCTCTGATATTATTGTATGAATCATCATTTCAAAATTTTTCCAAATCAACCAACAATAGTTCAGTACACAAAAGTCATATCAGAACTTTAATACAGTACTGTAGCTTCTTTGGTTCCTCTTATGAACACAATTGATACTACTCTTGTGTAATGTATTTGGTACATTCGGCCACTATTCATATCTAACTTACGATAAGCGTAAGTCATAGAAATTACTGATCTGTACTGTTTTGCTTTCGACTAAAAAATAAGTCAAATAACATATATCTATAGATTTAGTAGCGTTCAAGTCATTTTTATTTCTGTACAGCTTTTGAACCTTGCAGTGTTGAGTTATCTTATTATCGAACTTGCTTAAAGTCTACAAGACCACCTATCCAGTCAACACCATGCCGTGCACCTTTCAGTACACAGACTTCGTATAAGAAGTTCAACAATAGCGCATGAAAAGCACAGCGTGAGATTCTTTCGTTCTCTCCTTTTTTCTCTTCCTTTCCAAAATGATACGATTTCTGTGTACTGACATTTCGTTCTGTAACTCAGACTAAATTTGTTGGGAATTTCTTGCTCTGACAATACAACGTACGTTCGTATCAATTGCGCTTAATTTCTATGATAATAAGTTTTGAAATATTCTTTTTAAAACGTTCGTCATGTACTATTTTTAGAAAAAAAGAAATGTCATGACTTACCACAATAATACCTCTTTTAGTTGGAATATTATGCCACGTTTAAGGTTTTTTTGATGACATTCCAAAAGAGCAGAATGTAATATTAGAGTCTTTTGGTTCAATGACGTTAAGCTTAGCTATGCAACTAAACAATTACTAAACCAATTATATTCATTTCAAGACAATAAAAGTTCATTTCTTAAGACCATGTTCGAAATGTTTCTATCTTTTTTAAAGAAAATTGCCGGGGATGAAACATATAACAGTCAGATGTTTCAAAATTGATAGAAATTTACGGTTCTGTGTATGAAGCTGAAGTTTTGTTTAATAACATTTCAAGTTTTCAAAAAATGATTTGATTTGCCAATCTAGGCCTCATGTATGCTGCTGGAATCTGTCCAGTGATTAAGTTACCGATAATTAATCAATTCTTCAGAGCTCGGAATTGAAGATTACCTCTGACATGAGTAAAGCTTGAAGCTGTTTAGTCAGAGAACATGATCGGACACATCAGCTAATTGCATTAACCATCATATACACAGATTATACTGTAGAAGGTGATGGCTTCAGACGTGACCTTGATGTATGCCATTGTTGTGTTACACTTTCGTTGGTATTTTTCATCAAAATACAGAATAAATACGTGAAAACTAAGGCACGCTTTCAACAATAGATAGATGACAGATTTTTTTCACATTTTGCAAGGAACAATAGAAATTCATTTCCCACAACCGCAGCGTTAAAAGCAAACAATTCAGACAGTGGGTTGATCCTTGTTGAAGTGGTGATCTGTGATATACGACTTATTGCAGAAATATAATATGTAACTAACTAATTAAAATAGACTCTGGTCTTCCTTTGTCGGAGGAAATGCGTATTTACCATCAAATTCAACATTTCATTGACGTAACTTTTATATACTTCCGCTGCTACCACTTTTAATGAAGGAATTTTCTTAAGTCTTTTATCAAAGGAAGTATTATTCAAACTTCTTTCACGTTATTAACTGCAGAAATTGATGCTGTGCCTTCCAGGAAATCAGCAGAGTTTCCATGTACTGCACACAACATTTGTAACAGGTTCATGTGCAAAATTTCCAAAAGTCCCAAGTTGTGTTGTTTGTAAAATGAACTGCATAACAAAAGGTATTTCCTTTTCAGATCAGAAAGTTACCATTAGAAGTTTAGCGCCCCGCAACAATTGAATTTCGTGCTGAGCTCATTCAATTCAATTGTTGCGGAGCACTAAACTTTTGATAGTAATTTCATGATCTGAGGTGACACAAGGTGAGATACGAATGAACATTGCTTTTGTGCTCCTGCTCTGAACCAACAGAACGGAATGATCTAGCGAGGATGGAGTAAAACAAACAACAGTTGGATATCAGCTTCACTCAAACTATTGTGATATACAACACCCAAACTAAAATAATGATGAAATTGTATCCTCATTTTGTGGTTGTCCATATGAATTCTACAATTCTCTTTCTGAAAACAGGAAAAAAATCGCAAAGACAACAATAGTTGAGTACGTTACTATGCCATGTACGTAGTGATATTGTATCTCACTGTCATTTTGTAAAGCATTTATTCTTTTCGAAAAGGAAATAGGGCGGACTTTTATGAATAGATCGCATGATTGATGCTCTTCTTCTGAAATTTTGTTTCACGTTTCCTGTTCCAATGTAAATATTTTTTTTACCTATGTATACATTAATCTTAATGTATAATTGTACTTGGATATTGTTTCCTTTGTATTAATTATGGAGGCTTTATTACCACAGCCCCCATTTGAGCGAAAAGGACAACGGTTTCGGTGGCGTCTGCCTGTGCCAAACGCGCAAACTTTGCGGTATGTAAATGTGGTTAAGCATCTTTTATTCTTTTATTATATCCGTTCATTTATAAATATTGTTTCAAAGTTAAACAGATTGCCTCCTCTAATTCCAAGCTAAATTATATAAAAACTCACTGTCACGTAGTATTTGTTAGTTATTGGTTACTCACTTCAGTAAAATGCCAGTTAGTTTATATTTGGGTATCAGTCAGAAGCTTCTATCTGTTTAACATTGACAATATTATAACTGCAAGATAAATTAACTGTCTCGAACAAGAATTGCCGGTAAAAATCCTTTATTTATCACACAACGATATGAGAGATTTAAAGTGATTGTTTACTTCAGTACAAAAGATTTTTTTAACAAACACATCTCAACTCAATACTCTGTAAAAACAAATTGTTCCTGCTCCAAAATTGCCTTCCCCTGTCCAATTTTATTTTGTACTCAGTTCACCTTGCTGAAAATGACATTCCTTCTCTATTTCTGTTTTCAAAGTGTAGACTAACACTAGATTTAAAGTAATTCATGTCTTTGAATCAAGATTAACGGTTTTGCACATTTTAATTGCTTTTAAGTTTGTGAAAGAAAATAATTCCTGCAGGAAGCGAACGTCTACTAAGTCATGTTAAAATGAATTGTCGATTTGTTTGTTTTCAAACAAAATTTGAGTTATACCATTATTAGGGATGATAGGGTAACTTGTTTGCAATTATATTTTAATATCTACATAAAATTCAATACAAAGCGTCTTTAATTTATCACAGCCAAAATAAACAATTGCAACAATTAAAATTTTAAGTCTTACATTAAGTGCAAATCCTATTTATTATTAATACTAAGATAAAAAAAAAGCAAGTTGAATACCTATGTTTCGTTAAGTCTAATATTTATAAACAGTAAGTAAACAAATTGACAAGATAATATCTCATTTTGACGTGACTAAGCTAATACTGCGTAAAACGAACACAGAATAACCTGAATCTTCTCGCTGATGGACGGTTAGCATTTAAAAACTGACACACGTGTGTCACCTAGTTAGATCTTGTCAGCTTCAATGATAGTTAATTGCCACCACTAGTAAAGACTCATCTGGTGTTAGAGGAATTATGTCGCACTTGTCATTTGACCTTAATTCAAAAAGGAAAAAGTACACAGCTTTTTGTGACAGTTTAACACTTGTTACAGATAGAAACAGTTCTGCTTCTTCTTATATTATATTTCAAAGACGTATTTTAACGCAGTACTTTCCATTTGTGAAATGATATTGTGGGGAAACACACGGTATCCAGGTCACACAATGTAATAAGATTCCTTTGCTAATGGCCTATTCTTCGGAAGATAACATCTATAGATCTATGACCATTCAATTTCATAATGGTTAGCTCTTTTTTATATCTATGTTATGTTACAAAACTATACAAGTTTTCATCCTCATTTTTCGCTGAATTCATAGCACATGAAGACGTTGGTTCATTTCGTTTCATCTTGGGAATAAATTGACAAACTGACGCTTTGTTTTTCCGAGTCAGAAATACTTGCCGGACGTGTTAATTTCATGCTTATGACTTATATTGTGTCACCAGTATTATTCACTTGATGAAACCTAAAATGCGCCAACAATTTACCTTGTTGCATGTCGATTAATGCCTTTTTGCCTTTAAGGTCTATTACCTTTTGATTTCATACAAACTGTTGATGGCGACATTTTTACAATAATCGTGTACTTTTATTCGCCGTTGGCATACCAATACTGTTGAAACAAATTGCTGACTTTTGGTGTTTCGTGTTTCAAATAGAAAATATTATTAGTAAGAGTAGAAAACATTACAAAAGGGTACAATATAGTCAATTTTAATCATTATTTTTATTACAATATTAGTGTCTGATGTACATTTTAATCCATCAGAAGGATAGTGCATTTTGTATTATAAATAGTAAAAACGGTCTAATTGATCGATCTAATTGGCTTAAGCAACTTCATTTTTGTTATAACATAATAGATCACAGAAGTAGGGATAGAAGTGTTGTGCGGTCTTTATAACGACTTTTATACAATGTTATGAGAGCATATCATTTGCAGGAGGCATCGTTATATAAAAGTGGCATAAGACCAAGCGGGGAAGGGGGTGGGGGCTATTTAACAGATAAACATCAATTACTCAAAGTGTTTGCTTGTCACAATCATTTAACTGTTGACATCATGTTTGTAAATAGATTACTAATCATAATCGTAAGCTTCTGATTGCAAAAGTTTTGATGTGGAAGAAATAATAACGTTATCTTCTAAATTAAAAAACATAGAACCAGGTACTCGCCCTTGTCGTGGTGTGAAATGAGTTTTATCCTTACGGGAAGGGGAACGGTCGGGTTCACGTAACAGACAACACATAAACCCTGCGGCGGACTTTCGACTGAAAGGCATCTTGTTCAACATATTAAGAACATATTTTTATTGATGTGAAAATAGTATGCTCTGAATATAGTTTTTGACTTTGATAGTGAAACATTTGGCAGGATTCAAATACGAGTCAGAAAATGTACTAATTGAAAGATTTATGTATTAAAGTATTCCCAAGTGAAGTATCTCTTTTCAGTGTCTACGATGTAGGACAGGAATATGACATTTCACGATGCGTCATTTGAACACAATACACCACAAAATGATTGCAACAATTTTAGTTGAATAAGATTTTGGTGCATATAGTTCACTATTTTCAAGCTAATCATCAGTCTTTAGTAAGGTTTTGATTTCAATTTTCGCGTTATTTCTTCATATAAAAAAATATTAGCAAAATGGATATTTTATATTTTGTTTGAACCAAAAAGAAATGATTCACCCATTAGCCAACAAAAAGGCATCAGCATATCTCATTACAGGTCTATTACCCTGATTTACAGATACTTTTATGCAATATTTTATATATAATTCAACAAGGCTAAAGATTTCCAAAGGTAATGCCGTAAGGGATCTTCTTTTGGATGTAACTTTGAACCATGTGAGCCCAAAGATGGAGACCATTAGTCATTTGTGTGAAACATGTATAATTCAGAAACTATTCCGTTATATAATCCGTAACAAATACAACAAAAAGTAAATATTTGTGACACGAGGCTGCTAATCAGACACTCTGATCTAAGCATTTTTCCGGCGCACGCACGGTTGTTTACTTTTGTTGGCTTGTAAGTATTCAATTAGAACAGATTCGTCGAGGACCATATATCAATACAAATATCAAATATTTATTTTCAGTGATATTTGTGTGTCTTTCTATGCAGGATTGTGTGTGCGTGCGTGAGTGAGTGGGTGTGTTTGTTTCTTTGTTTGTTTGTTTGTTTGTGAGTGTGTGTGTGTGTGTGTGTGTGTGTGTGTGTGTGTGTGTTCAGGTAACTTTATAAACTATATACAACTTTAAATATTAAAGTCATAGGGTAAAATTTAAGGTTACAGCTTTAACAATTATCTAATTTGCAAAGGCTACATCGTAAAGTTATTGCAGTGTGAAATGGACCGGGAGAGCCGACGGAGCAATTGGCTAATTGAATTATTAAAGAAAGTTCACGTGATTTAGACTAATATTTCCGACGTTTATTACCAATTTGTAAAGCGGGTATTAGACCGTCGACTGAAGAGTTTTTCTGGTCATGTTGCTTGTTTTATTTATCTATCTATTAATCTGACTACGAAGTCTCAAATTCATTCATTCTAAGGACGAATGTCTCATTATTGGAATCCATCTATTATTTGCATTTGGTGCAATGGTAAAGGTTGCAAAACCTTTCAATTGAAAGAACAATGCACACACGATTTCTACTTTTGGTACCACGAACTCCTGTGGTGAGAATGTCGAACAAGCACTACTTTAACAAAGTCTGCTTCAAACGTAAAGAAAACGTGTCAGAAAATAAAGCTGGTTTGATCCCGCCTGGATATGAATTGACATTTGTTAAAAGATTCAGGCGCACTTCACGCAGGAGTTGAACGGCAACTTAATAACCATTATGAAACACTTGAATCCGCACTGGCATTTTAAAACCTGATGATGTTGATATCCCACCTGCGCATTTGATTTTGATTTCGTAATTTCTTTTAATTTTACCACACAAGCGTCGGTTTCATAATGCTCCATTATTGAATCATACACGTATATTATATAACATTCAAACTTTCATATTACAGACAACACGCAAAGTTTCAATTCGACAATTGTCCGTACTATATGAGGTGGTCGTTGACATTTAATTGTATACATATCACCGAACTATGATTTACCTTCAGGAAAAATTCGGATTTATTGCAGTTTAAGTCGTCTCGGCCCCACAGTCAAGGTCAAGGCTGATGTGCTTGTTTTCGCCAAAAGAACCGTACAAAGGTATTTCCTCTTGTGACAGGATTTTTTTTCATTTGAGTAGTAATAATGAACTATTAATCTGTTCCATATGTGATTATCAAAAATGATAATAATTATAATTGCTACAAGGCCTGTTAACCTACAAATACTCCCCTGATTCTTTGAGATAAACAGAATTTATACGTACTGATGTCAAAACGAAAGAAAAAGGTACAAACAGTAAATACTTACATCATCTGAGAACCTCTTTTGTGGGTGAATATTACTGTAAAATCCTCTCTTTATCACAGGTCTATTAAATAAATCCCTGCCTTTTGACTCTTCTGATAATCTCTGAAAAAAAAGAAAATACGGCTTCAAACAAATAGTTAATTCAGATAAATGTATCGTTTTCTCGTGACAGTACTATTGCGGTTACCGTTAAAAGTAACGTGATAGCAATTTCACCACAATAAGTTGTTCAGGAATTTACACCCACCCCGTTGCCACAACCACCCCCGTCCTGGAGTTCAAACCAGTGCAGCTTTTCTTTGCAAATTTGGACAACACACGTCAAAACATCAGTTCGGAAACGCACAGAACAAAAGAGGAAACAAAAGAATTCTACGCTGTTCTTCTGATGTTATACTTTTTTCAAAAAATGATATAAATTTTATGATGTGATATAGTTTTCTCGAGTATCAGTATCTCCACTATTTTTAGGACAACTCCCACCCCTACTCTGAGGATGTTTTGCCAATCAACTCCTGAAATGCCTATCAAATTAGAACCGTACAGAACAAAAATAACAAAAGAATACCACGCTGTGCCTTTGGCATGTCCTTGTACCAAAACTGGGAACTTTAGAACATTTTATGCAATTTCAATATTGAAAGTCGACTCATTTGACGACAAGTTTTTTACGTTTTTGTATGATAAGTTTATGGATTTTATTTTTGGCTTGTGTATCAGCAAAACATGTTTAGTTGAGTGGAAATGGCAGCACCTCCTGGACCTGTTTCGTGGCAAAATGACCGCTGATCCGTGGCCTTCTGTTTATGTTTCGAGCTGTAATTTTGGAAAGAAAAAACACGATGTGTTCTGTTCGTGAGGGAACCTCTTGTATTCATGTTATAATTTACAGGAAATATAATCAGATGATCAAATTATATGGGAGATCTTTACCTAATGAGTTCTACATATCAGGCATCAGTTGATATATTTTATGACGTTGTTTTTCTAAACTTGATAGTCCGTATCATTTTACCCACTCATCCCACTTAACTATTCTATTTTAGCACAAATCGGTGGATGTTTATGGGAAGAAAAGCTTTAACCATAAATCTCGGCCTCCTCCATTTTACTAGACCTGCAATTATGTATTTAACACGTATCAGATTGCAGGAGGATCCAAATAAAAGGAAAATTTATGACGGATTTTAGGATCAGTGAAAGCTTAGAGCCATTAGTGGTATATTGACTATAAAGTGTAAAGCTCCTGTGTAGTAAAACAGCTCTAACTACAACAATAGACTTAAATGTACTTCCTGTGCCTTTGATGGAAAATAAAGGTTATTACCTGGCTGCATTAGCAAAGAACACTACCTACACTTTGACAGTTTACTGGTCGTATTGGTTCATGTTGTCATTGCAACAAAAGAAAAATTTAGATTGAAAAGTCGACAATGATAAGTAGATTGACAGATTCACTATGTCGTGTTTGGGTACATATCTCATTATTTGGCTACCGTCAAATACAATAAGTTGCATGTTTAGATCTTCTACAAAAACAAAAACAGAAGAGATGAAAGGACGGATGGGGCGTACCGATTTTCGTATTGATGTGTATGCATTATAACTTGCATAAATATTAAGTGAAAGCAAAAGGCTATTTTGTATCCATTGTACTGATGTTGTAGGATGTGTTCTAATTTGTGACCAATTATTTACAGTAGAGGATGAAATTCCTTAATTTTGAAACAGTAGCGCATCAAAATCACAGTACAGAATTATTTTGTTCTCTCTTTTGTTCGGTAAGGTTCCAAAATGTTGGCAATTTCAGCAGCTGAATATCCAATTTACAATGGACAAAAATGAACATACATCGCAACCATTTCCCATTATCACGAAGACGATATTAAAAATTAGAATCGTCACTTTTAAAAAAATAATAATTCAATTAATTTAGTTAAGACCGAATAATCTAAAAAATATCAAGTTCCGACAGCCACTTAATTTTAACAGTATGCTTTACACTTTTGCTGTAACTTAAGCTGTTATGCGTGTGTCGCAAAGTGGCTTTTTCCGTGGCTTTTCTTTTTCATATAAAAAGCCTAAATCGACAAAAATGATATTTCTTTTAGCCAGAGGAAACCAAATTCCC
>JBCAUI010541471.1:0-23244 GCA_038406195.1 Haplosyllis anthogorgicola
CCAGAAATAAAATCCAATCTTTTCTCGGTTTAAAGCAAACCTATTGCTTTTGTTATTATTCCGGAACAAGCTAATAAGTGACAACCGCAAGATAATACAGCACCGGTAACCTAGCTTAGAATATGATTACATGTAGTCACATTTCTCATACTAGTCAAATGCGGTATGATCCGATGCCCTTGATAAAATCATGTTCCATCTATGTAAAAAAAACCATTTACTGTACAGACGGACGGACAGACAAAAACGTGGCGTATCTCTTTTGACAGGCTGGGTTGACTTGTTTGACTGGCTACACAAACAACACAAGAAAGATCTACCATTTAAACGTGTTGATTCTTAGGCTCGCTAACGCTCTAGCACCGGTTAATGAACACTTTTCCGCGGTCTACATGTATCCATTACATACGCTTTTCATCTTGCAAATACCAGATCATCGTGTCAAGGGTGTATTCCGTTTTGTGTAATGTTACGGTTTAGGATATCGGAAGTCGCAGCTGTAATCCTATGACAGCGCAATTTTGACGCCCACATGCAGTAAATCGTTATTAACCTAATTTCTAATTTTAGTGGAAGGTCACAGACTACTGTAAAAGTAAACAGCCTATTCCAGGTTTAGCAGAAATAGAGTAATAAACTGTTGTCTAATGTATTTAGTCTATAGTGCACTAAATTTGAATTAAATTTGAAACAGTAAAATTATAAAAAATATTAAAAAAAACAACCCTCTGCTTTTAAATTCTATTTCTTCAAAACTGATAGGAATTTCGGGAGATGAGGTGTGATTTTGTAGTTACATGTAATGAGATCTTTTTGAGTTCGATATTGTAGTGATGTGCATATCTACAGTTCGTATTAATTGAACCTGATTCTTTTATTTTATCCTTGTATGGGGAAAACTCTATAATGGTCACAAAATGAAATGCAAATCTTAGTCAGTGAATAGTTTTGTCACCAACTTGCAACAGATGTTAGGAAACAAACCTGTAATTCGTAACAGATTACGAATGACTCGTCCAAAGTGAATATTTAATAATAACGGCGCCGAAACATAATGTAATACGGCTAAAAGTTGCTTTGATCTACTTACGTGTTACGAGTCACATGAGAGTATAATCAACCTTCTCCTTTACCGAAAACATCGCTGATTGTGACAAATAGAAAACTACAAAGGCAGAGACAAAGGTAGTAAATTGGATTTAAACATTTTTTATTGACTCAACTATCGTCATAACTCTAAAATGGCTGTAAGGTACTAACATAAATCCTTATTCCCTACACATTCTGCTGTAAACTACAATTCCCAAGAGTTGTTGTCATCGCTAAATGGGGATCAGCTATTAGAGTAAATTCAATTTTACTTAGAAAATTAATAGCACATATCCAGATGCATTACAAAATGGAAATTCGCCGTACAACTTAAGAGAAAACTTGCGTATATTTTTCGAAAAATCAATAATAATCTCCTTGGCTTTTAGCTGAATTAAGTTTCTTGCGCAAAGCACAACAAAATAATAATAATAATCCAGGCATAGATTTGTTTGGCCCAAGGGAATCGAGATATTTGAAATGAATTCACAGTTTGCATTCCACATGGACAAAACCAAAAACTGAATTACAAATCAGAGAAAACAAATTGCATCATACCTCATCATCACTGCTACAATAGAAATTCACGATGATGCTGTTGTTAGAGTGGAAGGCATAACATGAAATTCTATTGTTTGCTAAATGAACCACACTTGAAATGAAAACAATTTATGAAACGCGTACCATTGTAACGGTTCTTACGAATAATCAACGAGATCTCTTTATGCTGTCTCCAACACAACATGTGTGTAAATATTGCAAAGGGATTCTTACAGACTGGACAATACTATGAATTTCACCCGTTTTCAATATCTTGGCGGATGTATGGTTCAAGTTTCGTTAAATACAAAATAATACAGCAATAGTTACCATCTGTTACATTTAGTATTGTTGCGAATTCGCAAAAATATAAGGAAGTAGCCATTTGCCTGCCTGAATAGAACTTTCATCGTTCCACGATCTTCAGTAAAGTTCTCTGAGATTTTATTTACGTTGGCAAAGACCGTTTTTGTAATGTACTGAATACCGAAAAGACGACAACTGTAGATTTTCTCATGTACAAATGGATTTCCATTGTCAATGCATAAATAGGAATACGACTAAATTAGACAAACTGATATGTCCACGCAGACAACTTGTAATATCTTATTTTTCTTTACGATTATCATGAGACAGACTCCATTGTTACTTTTAGGATGGAAACTGCTTCTTACAGAAGATAGTCATTAGTCTCTCCTACTTTGCAATTTGATAGCCCCTTACGGTGAGGTCCAATGTAGACGACAGGTATTAATTTATCCGAAAGTTGATAGAGTGGAAATGGAAAAATACAAGAAGATCTAATCGCCAGGGCATCGTTCGTGTTCCAGGCAGAAATAGATGAACCGAGGCTAATTTAATAAATACTCTTACTGGGCGATGAGCGACAAATCCCAAATAGGATTTTTCCCTTTCGTTACCTCCAGAGAGTGTTAGAGAGTATAAGAATAAGAAGTGGGCTTTAGTGACATATTAGAGGTTTTTCCTAATTCATGCCTGCCTAATCTGCCTAATTTAGGCTAATTTCATTTCCTATTTCTAGCTACTTATGTAATTTTTGAATATTTCACTGTGACTAGAAATAGTAAATATATAATATTTACTGACATAAAAAATATCAATAATTTGTTACCAACATTTTGAAACATACAAAACTAGTTAGATTTAAAGAAATAGTTTATTATCAATATTATGGCCTTCAATTAGGCAGGGAATTAGGCAGGGAGAATTTGGAAAAACCTTGATTATCTGTAAGATGGTGTATTTTTAGGTTTTCGTGAAACACTCGTGTGCATATTTCATGAATCAAATGTGCTTTGTACAGGTGTTACTAAGTAATATTTTCAGATGCACGCATCGGACCATTTGTAACCTTTTTCCATTCTGATGAATTTTGTAGTGATTTACAAAACATTAGGAAGAAATGCTTTGGAATGTAAAGAGGTTACGAATGGTCTGATTTTTTTTTATCTGAAAGTGTCACCTAGTGACACCTGTACAAAGCACATTGTCTCCATGAAATAATACGAAAAAATTAATTGCATGCTGTTTTAATAATAGTAACGGTTTACAATTTGGACTAAACAGCGGAGTGACTCTGTACCCTGATAAAGATGGCTTCAGTGACGGATCCGGGGAGGGGTCTGGGGGCCCGGGTCCCCCCAGCCCCTAGTTTTGGGGTCCAACTTTGGGGCCCCAGCACCTCAAAACACTAAAATTAGACTATATTTTACAAAAATTTTCAGCTTCGCTTCATTCCGCATAATATTTAAGAATTATCTTTCTAAAAATTTTCCAGCCTCACTGTGCTCAGCATCATATACATTATAATGTCTCCAGGATCCCCTCTAGCCCCCATTTTTGAGGCCCAAGCACCTCAAAACACTAAAATTAGACTATAAGTTGCAAAATCTTTTAGCCTCGCTTCACTCAGTATTATCTTTAACCATTTATTTTTTAAAAATTTGCCTGCCTCACTGCACTTGGCATCATTTCATTACAATGTCTCCCAATTTTTTCTAGCCTTGCTCCACTCAGGAAACCCTACACTAAAATAACTAAAGAAAAATTAAACATAAAAAGATCCTTCTCAGAAATACAGGAGAATGCATATTTGTTAATGAAAACCCCATGGGCTTCTGGGGCCCCACCCTGTTACTTGCTTCCTGCACTTGTGTGACTTCACTTCGCTCTGTCGGTAAACATCGGCACTTGACAAGTTGGGCGTCCCCTTGACCAAATCCTGGATCCGCCCCTGGGCTTTCAGTTGGATATAAGCCTGATAACTTATATCTAACTGGAAGCCAGCTTTATCAGGTAATTAGGCCTATAAATATATATATCATTACAAGTGTAAACTGAATTGTTTACCTCTTCATCTTTTGAAACTGAATGCCGACTTGAAAGTTAAAACTTTTCCTTTCAGACGCTAGTGAGCAAATAATATTTGATTAGTGACAATTTGTAAATCAAGCAGACCATCATACGTAATTGAAAGGGTTTCTAAAGGCGTGTAAGTTGAATAAGTTTCAAGGCTTTTCTTTACGTGTTGTAACTGAGATGGAGACATTTTAATCAAGTTTCAGTGAAGAAAATTAATAATAATGTAACTCGACGATGCGACAATTTGAGTGGCGTTACTTATCGTAATGTAAGGAAGCGATCATTATTGTGTCTTAGGCCATATTTTTGCTTCAATTTACTTAAGGTGTCAGTAAAAATCTTATTACAAATAAGTAATATCAGCTTGCTCTTTTTGAATTTCATACATTTACATCTAATATCGTGCAGAGGATGTGCGGTTACTTTTGTGATCTTTTCTGACGTCTTTTAAATTTCACCACGAACAAAATGCTTAAGTTGCAGTATAATTAAAATAGAAAGTTAAAGAAAGACGTGATATTCACATAGCAAATAATTTTACCTGTGTAAATTGCGTGAGTCAATCAAACATCGTCTTAAATATATCATCTTTAGTAAACGAGATTCATACGCCTTGTTTTATGGGAGTACAGTTTCAATTAGCAAAATATCAAAGTGACTTTTCAGCAAGCTTTCTATTTCGAATGAATTAGTTATGTTTTAGATCTACATAGCTACAAGTGTACCGAAGCGTTTAAATATGTAGATGTAGTTAAGTGCAAGTTTATTGATTTTGTATCGTGTTAGGACCCCACTACCGATTAGTCTACATTTAAGTTTTACCTTTGTTTCGTTTTACAAAGGAATTTAACTAACATGTATGATATAATATCACCGTTTGTTCACAGATTTTCCACATTTTCTTTTTTATCTATGACATGACTTCAATGATGGGTGATTTTTGCTGTATATTCTTGCTCAATGGTAATCCGTTAAACCCATATTCAAAGAGTACGAAACAAAAAATATAAGTATAAAGAAAGGCACCTTTACTTGAGCTCCATTAAATTGCCAAAGAAAAAGATGCAAACTATTTTCCTGATTAAATCGACTTCTTCCTGATAAGGAGAAATGAGCTTAAGAGTGCAACTTCCATTTTCTTTCTTGTCTCTGGTAAAGATTTCTACGACTGCGGTAACGAAGATTAGTGAAGCCGACTCACCAACTTGTGCAAAGGTTCAAGACCCGTAGAATGAAGCAAGGCAGTAACCTTAGGCCAAACAGCATCCCAACTTTAGAACACAGGCTCGTGCCTTATTCAATTTAGCCAACTAAGTCCATTGTTATGCTGTGCCGAAAGCCAAAAACTCATTACCCAAATGCTATCATTGCCACGATCGCAATAACATTAACTCAGATCGCTGTTTGTCGCTTTTACAATTTACTAGTCGGGCTTTCAATGCAAAGCAGCTGTAAGCTGATGACTTCGGATAACCACGCAGAGTGCCTTCCCTTTCCCGACCAAATGAGACTTCGATTTTTACTGACCGGTCATGGCTTGGACACATCATCTTTAACAAGCAAAGGGTGTTTTAGATAACAATCTCGCGCAGATTTTGTGGTAATTCAATTTATTATTGAGTCTGGATTTTCTCGGTTGTGGGTCCCTCAGACCCTGAGGGAATCCTGGATCAAGGTTGGCGGATAGGAATCATAACCTCGCTCTTCTGGATGAAAAGGCGTTATTTGGCTTTTGTCCTAAAGCTCAATTCGTATCTTATCAATAAAATACAACACGTTTATTTCCAACTGAACCATATTGTTTTTTCTTTGTTTATGTTATTCTTGGTCTGTCTGTTTCCCGGAAACCTTCCCTCTGATTTCTCATTGAGCAAGAAGGGTCATGGTGATGCTGAGACCCTTTTTGTTTCTGTTAAGATCTGACTCCGGAGATAAAGCCTTATTTGACCGAAGAACACTAATGCCACTCACGACCAGTGTATGTTACATAATGATCTGGACAATGTACATTTCACATTAAAAAAGCAATAAACATTTAGTACAGCCTTTAAAACCTAATCAGTTTTGTGTACTGACAGTGCCGTAATAAGACAGCAAACTTGAACCATGGACGGTTACAGTAAGTTAGGCTATTAGACCTGTGATGCAGCGAGTAATTTTAGATTCATTTCACTGTGATTCCGTTGCAAATTTTCTGCTCTTAGCCTTTCTGACATCTATTAATTGAGGTATCTGTGTATTATTACAATTTTATCACAGTTTTCTGTATCTCTTCAATCTGATTTTATTTGGATGAATTACTACCGTTTTGTTATGGATTAAATGCCGGAAACAAACATCAGTGAGTGGAAGAACAAAAGAGATACTTTTCTGTTTTGACAATTGATAAAGAGCTTTCAATTATTTAAAAATGGTTTTGTTACACTGTTTTAGCCTGCATTTGCAATTATCTGAAATGAGACTGTAATTGTGTCAATTGCATTTTACTGGTGTGTATTTATGTAATGACAAGGTATAATAATATGTCAAGAGGAAAATGTGACAAAAAGTTTTACCCAATTGGTACTACATATGTATGTGATAATTGTGCTGAATATCTATTCCATCCTTCCAGTTGCAAAATAAGGTGTACAGTAAAATACAATTATACCGCGCTTACACTACATAACTACTCTTTTATTCAAGCACTTTACTATGAACAGTAATTTTATTGGAACATTTTCAAATTTGGCTCCACGACCATTTAACTGCTACTGATAAACATGAATTAACAAAGTAACAATGAAATGAATCAATATCCATGAAAAAATAAACACTCACTTTACTGTCATAAAAGTTAAGTGACAGATGAGTTAATATTCAGTATAATAGTAAAAGGAAGAGGAGCAAACAGTATTTGACCCTTGCGGACAACTTTAGGAAAGTTTTAAAAGGTATCAGTGGGGATTACTGTACTAATGCTGTCGAAGCACAACCAAATCATTTGTTCACGTCAGACAGAAGTAAAGGATTAAAGCCCCACACCTTGCCATCAACCTGATTGGCTGCTTCCATCCAATGGACTTCAGCCTCTGCAGCCGTTTTCGCAACAGTGCTTATTACTAACAACTTGTCACAATGCGGAACACTGCCTTTAACCATATGCTACTTCATTTGGTGGTAATTATTTATTTAAACATGCATTAGATGCGGCTGCTATAAAAGGCCAAGTGACTTTAAGTAGGGTTCTGATTACTGTAAGAAGTGGAGGAAGAGCAGCACTGTTCAACCGCCTGTAGCGACAAAGCCGATTGGCGATCTGCTATATCTTAATAGGAAGGGGCAAAGTGTTTCTAAAGAAGGTAAGAAAACTAAAATTTTCCTTTCAAATGTAAATTGCGTCTGACATAAATTAAGCACAAGTAGGAATGTTGAGTGAGGTAAAACAATTATGTGAACTTTATTTTACCAATAGAGGAGCAAACAGTATTTGAGTGGGTGAGTGGGTGAGTTGGTGAATTCCAGTGTCTTGAATTTTAAGAAACTTAGTGGTTACAATCTTAGATAGAAAAGAAATGTACAAGAGCTTTTGAATGTAAGCAAGGCTCACATGCAAAGATCCGATCATTAAAGATCTGAAATTACGTGGGCCGTGTTATTTTCACAGTAGTCACATTCACGTCAAACCGAAAAGTTTTGGCATTGACTTCCATAATTAATCTTTAAGGTGAATGAGAGAAATCTTTTATGCGAGTAAATGCACCGCCCGAGAAAAGAAATACCATGTTTACACATATTATAAAAATATAATGTGCTTAAGAGAGGCATCAGAATGTGAAATGGTCTCTAATAACGTTAAACGCAGCAATTGTTTTTTACGCTTTGTCAAGATGCCAGTTTCTTTTTGTTTCGAGTGAAACTGTCATAGTTCAAGCAATGAAAATTATTCTACAAAAAAATTACACTTAAAGGTTATCTTCGAAGTAGTGGTTCTTTTGATTACCATCACTTAAATAATCATAAGTTTGAAAAGTCATCTCGTACGCAAGATTATCCTCAACAAAGAAGGTGTACGGTTGTTGCCACACGACAAATAGCCATAAACATCCAGCGAAATCTGTAGCACCATTGGAGAGTACCGACAATGTCAAACAAAAGTTCTGGCAAATGGCAAATGGACCAAATAATCACATTCATAAAACTAAAGTTTCCATTAAAGAAAACTTCTGATTAGAATAAGTAAAGCCTAATGCCCTTAAATTTTTCTCGATGTTGCTGAGAATGTTGAAAACACCCGTTCACTTTTTATGAAAATATTCCGGCTTCTCTCCCAGTCAAGCTTGCGACAATTTTCATGTACATTTCTAAAACAAAGTCTACAACAATTGAATATAGTTGAAATTTAAGTGGTCATTGTGTAATTTAGCCAAGCAACAAGTAACATTTCATGATTAACTTTGTAGCTTCTGGGTCTTTATCCGATTAATCCAACTCACTGACTGGAATTTGTTTCTTATCAATAATACAGACATCGCATTTCAAAGCGGACAGAGCCAATTGAACGCCTCATCCCTTGTCATCCTTTTGTGCGAAGTGACAAATTAAATTTCTGCTTGATTTAGCTAATTCTGTAGTTTGACTTTACGCGCGCGTGTTTAATACCTCCTTATGCGCGTAGTTAACATATGTCCGCGCGTTAATCCACTCATGAAAGTAACGCACCACAAATAAACAAAACAAAAGTGCTTCTGTGTGAGTTATCTTTAAAGATGATAGCAAATTGTCTGATTTTTTCATTGAGAAACGAGCTTTATTTTCACTTTGATCTCGGGTTAGCATCGAGATATGTTACAACATTAAGAGGTTCGGGAATCAATTCCGTGTTTATATTAATCGCACTTGACAAGAGGTAAATGTTGATGCTAGTCTTGGTTTACACACCATGAATTGCATAAACCCTTATTTGACAAAGAAGATGACTGATGAAGGCACGTGAGACCTAAAATGGAAGCAATTGAGAAAGGGTATTGACGACCATCAGAGCGTGCGGCAGCCCATCTGGTCCCCCGGCCTCAGGGCAAGTGGTGTCGCTCTGGTTTCACGCCTCCAGTGCCGAATTGAGGAGGCTGCCTGCGCTTAAGGACTAGGTTCCTCGTGCCTTAAATGTTTCCCTTTTCCGACAGTGCATGACTACGCAAGCTTAGTGCCACACTCCAACTTATAATTCCTCGTATCATCTTTATCGTGTAATTATGGTTTTATCCTTCAATTCAATTACATGACATTGAGAAGTTTAAGTCTCGAAATTGACTTGGTCACGAAAGACTTCTGTCATTTCGATTTGTGTCCGTTCTCGCTTTTTAAATGCATTGTTGGCATTCTCTAAAAAGAAGGAGAAAAAAAAACATTCGCAATCTGCAACCTCGTGATTTTACGACTTGATTTATTATCATTGCAACATGTCCGCGTAATAAGAGCCAAGAGTTCAATCAAAATTACTCTTTTACACAGGATTTCTATTCTATTTGTAGACAATGACTGAAAACACATTAAACCCTGATTTTATTACCAACTGGCATATGCCTCACCTATTGCTAAAACGATGAAGAGTAAATAACACCTCTTTGATCGCTTACCAATTCACTGACTTCATTATGCTATCATTTTTTAATCAACGATAATACTTACAGGTCTTTATAAATTTAATTTCTTATTTGATTGACACCATATGTCCTCCAATTTAAAGTTAATTATCCTAATAAATATTGACCTACATTTGAACTTTTTGTTAGGTTAATCAATAATTGGAAAATGATAAAAGTGAAAGCTAATAAAGTTAAGGATGAGGACATTAAAATGTCGTATAAATATTATGTGCAACTTAGACATTGTTATATGAAAAATGATCAGCTGAAGCCATTTTTATATTCAATTTGCCTTTCTAAAACCCCCCAACACTGGAAAAGGATTTACCAGCCGTAGGGAATGGACGCAAAATGGATCAGATAGTTTGACCAAACTTCTGAACCCTGGGTTTGACTTTGTAAAGCCCCTAGACAAGACCCCTCGAATCTCAATGATCTGATTGTTACCTCTACCCAGCCAATTTTACTCCATCCCAGACAACTTTTACAATTTTCTTGGCCACTTTACCATTCCTGAAAGCGCATCTGTTGGTCAAAGGTCTACATTCCATTATCGCCTGGGCCTGATGTAATTTCACAAAAATGACATGTAATTGTACTCGGAGAGGTTATCAAATATCTCTTGACTGTGTTCTGTTTTACTCCCCGGGATTGAAATATTACCATTAATTTCCATTATTGGGATGGGCAAACTTTAATATTTCAATGGTGAGTTATGTCAAAATGATCCCATTCAATTTGCTTTGGGGTAAAAGGGGATTTAGCTTGCAGATGTCTAAATGCGAATGCACTGACCTTAGTCTTGCCATTAAGGATAAAAAACCTGTTTTAAAACGGAATCCCGCAAAGGACACAATTACTGTGGCCATTTTCTACTTACATCCATTGGCAATATAGTGCAATTTCCCTAAAGCTTCCAGATCAAGTTTACATAAATATACTCTTGTTAGTGCTAAAAGGGACTACTTGCCGAACGAATTGGGGATTTTTCATTTATAACATAAGACGTTATCATTAATTATTGTTCTGAAAAGACGCAACACTTCGCTCTTGGACCGCCAGAAAGATTCAGTGTACAAGTACAAAGATTCAGTATATCAGGCTAAATAAAGCAATTTTACACCGATTATCGATTGAATTTTATGGCGTTTACATACAAAACCTTCCGATATTCGCTGTACACAAAAACTCTGAATGTGAATTTATAATTGGTCTGGGCTTCGTGAGGTAAAATTCTCGTTACTTTTACACCTCTAAATAAGTTTTCAAAACACAGCTTCTATGACAGTGTTTTGGATTGGCGATTAAAGTTAAATGGAATGAATTTGTTTTAATGTCTGTTGAAAATGTAAAACATTTCCTGTTGTATTTTGCCTAATCTGCAAAAAGACATTTATTGTTTTTCAAGAGATCTGTTTTCAAAGAGGAGGCTTTTTAGATTATTAGTTTTAATAATTTGCTTTGATACCAGCATTCAATCCTTCATCAGAGGTACGTAATAGGTAATTTTATGATTGAGATTTTTATGTTCCACATGTGAGTGAAATATAGAATTAATGGGTACATCTGAAATATTAAACACAGGAAAAAATCATGGACAAAGGGCTTTGCAATCAGCTTAAAGGGTAATCATTGAAATCCTATATGGCAATTACAAAACGGCTTTTGTGGCGTGCAGCGAGTAGCGTACGGATGTAGCATTGAGCCCTCGTAACTGAGCATCACTCATGCCATGTCAAATTTATTGAAGGCTACACCTTGTTCTGCCTATTCATCACGCCTTCATTTACTCGATTTATGTAAATTAATTTAAAGGCTCAAATGAATTGCTAACTGCATATTTACAGAATTGAATTAGGCTAAAACAAGGGGTTATGTTTCATATGATCAGTAGCATAACACCCCTTGATAGACCGCAATTGGGAGCCTATCAAGTTTCTAACTTCATCATTCACTTATGGATTTTATGCAAATGGGACTCCTAGAGCCTGGTAATATATTAAATGTAATAAAGGACAATTTAGCCATGTGGATATCTTCACCTCATAGCTGAGCCTTGCTGAAATTAGATTTAGCAGGTCCAATTTGATTGCCAAAACCCTTGTGTGTTAGTGGCTCTTGCTGGTTGAAAGTGACCAGACTCATCGGTTCTGATCGCGTTCTATAATGATGGTACTGCTTTGAATCAGCCCCATTTTCATTCACAAACAACTACTGTATATTCAAACAAGTTATCGGTGTTCAGTAGAGTATAAACTTAATGTTTTTCAATTTGTAGAGCACAAACTGGTACAATAAAACTGCACCCAACCACCATGGATTTTTGCACAGGAAGTTCCAATGCTCCAGCAAGTCAGATAGGACTGGGTGTGACAGGGACAGCTGACATACGTCATTCACCAAGAGCCGAAGAAATGGTATCGTCATCTACGCAGGGGACGTCTTCTCCACGAAAGTCACCAACTTGTGATCAGGTCCAACACTACGTGAGACAAAACACGGTAGGGAACGTCCACCTGAGTGGCGTCAACATAGTCAGTCTGATCATAGACGGCATCGAAAGGCTGTGCTTGGCACAAATATCCAATACCTTGTTGAAAGACTTCAGCTACAATGAGATCCATAACAGGAGAGTGGCGCTCGGGATCACCTGTGTCCAGTGCACTCCTGTACAGCTAGAAATCCTCCGCAGGGCTGGGGCCATGCCCATCTCATCCAGGCGATGCGGAATGATCACCAAGAGAGAAGCGGAGCGTCTTGTAAAGTCCTTTCTCGAAGACACCGCGCCGCTAAAGCTGCCCGAGAACTTCGCCTTCAGCGTGAAGCACAACTGCGGCTGGGGATGTAAGGGAAGCTTCATACCTTCCCGATACAACAGTTCTAGGGCTAAGTGTATAAAATGCACATGTTGCAACATATTTTTCTCCCCAAATAAATTCATATTTCACTTTCATCGCACATCAGAGTCCAAATACAAACATCCCGATGCCGCTAACTTTAATTCCTGGAGAAGACACATTTTCCTCGATTATGAAGAATCACACACCGAACTAGACTACGCTTGGGAAGATGTTAAGGCCATGTTCAATGGCGGAAGTAGAAAGCGTCTGATGGGATCGTCTTCACCAGGCAGCGACAAGTCAAACAGCAGAAGTGACATGGGTGTCCCCAAGAGGCCGAGGATGGAGTTCCCGGGAGAACCTAGAAGCATGGCAAAGTTTTCCAGATTACCATACCCTTACCCTGTCATTCCATCCGTACCAGGCACTTCTGTCACAAACACATGCCCCACAGGTTTCATTCCAAGGGTGCCACACCCAGCTTTCCCTTTCTCCGGCCAAGGCACCTCAGCAGAGCAACCACATTTCCAGCAAGACCCTACAAAAATGGCACCCAATTTTGCCGACTTTTGGAAAACCAAGGGTATGAACCCCTATTATAATCCACTGGGTCTCTTATGGGCAAAGAATTTTGGTTTGTATGGAGATGCTGCGATGCAATATGGAAACGCGATAGATCTGTCGCGACAAGGAGGCCAAAAGATCTCCCAGATGGAAGATGCTAACAAATACATGCACACTGAATTCCTCAAGTTGAACGGATGTTTTCCAACAGCAGTTGACTCCTCAAAATTACAGATGTCATTCGAGCACGAAAAGAACAAAAGAAACGATGTTGAAAAGTACATGTCGGCATTTAGACCCGTAAACAAAGACGGACCTTTCACACTCGGAGACTACAAACAGTTAAGACTTTCAAGCGGCAGTGAAGAAATGGACCAGGACGCGATGTCGCCGAATGCTCAATCAGAACATTCTGATGGGTCCGGGTATGATTTAGAGGAACAAGCTTGTGCAGAACCAGAAGATATTGACATTAATGTTACAGACATTGAACAAAATGACACGGTTTCGTCTCCACACGATATCAATAAAAACGACGTAACAAAAGCTGAGATGTTCCGAGAAGGTGTTCCGCTAGAAGGGCGAAAGACAGACTTGGAGCCAATTTTGGACAACGACAACAAATCAAATGTGAGTAGCACTATTCAGTATATGCATTAAAACTTTGCGATAAACGTATCAATTTTGTATTGTATATCCATAGGTAAATACAATTCTACAATAAAAGTTATTCAGATGTTGCTGAATTATGCATGAGTAACTCCATTAGTATTGGAAATTACGCACCCAAGAGATGCAACTGTAGACGAGGTTTATTTTAATAACAGTTGATTAATTTGAGCATTCCCTTCTGTATCTACGCTTTGTATCTATACCAATTAAGATTTATTTCATTGAATTTGTCATCAGTAATTTTAGTAGCCAACATTTTGGTTATGTACACCACTCAGACATAATTACGTTTCCGTGTTGCTGTAAATTGTAGTGACAGAATAACTTTAGTAAATTACAGATTAACTTTGTTTGGAAGACAAAGTGTAGCAAATGCGAAACAAAATTCTAAATAAACAGTTTCTAAGGTCCATGTAAGAATACGTTATTGTGATAAAGCCTTGCGTGTGATATGTTGGTACGACAAAACAATTATTTTCCGAGAAGCCATTTATTAAAAATAACACACTCTAGTTTAATTTTAAGACGTTGCATTTATTTCTGCGAGATGTAACTTCAGGATTTTATGAGAACATCATAATTGCACATACACCCCAAATAAGCTTTAAGATATGAAGGTCAGTGACACAGAAAAATCCGCTGGCAAATTGTAGGTGTATGGCTAATGGATAAAATACAGACAGTGAGCCACTCATCAACATTATCAACAGAGATGAAGCTACTTAAATATTCAGATAATATCGTTCTATTTCAATGGACATGATCTGGATTAATGGTCATCTAAAATCACAGTGTACTTACCTAATGCAGTTGCTCTTAATTATTTAGTTATATATTGCTTCTATTTAATATTACCGGGTGCTGTAATCAATGATAGATATGGTTCACTCAATGCCTACTTTTGATTTATACTCCATTAGTCTAATCAAATTTTTATAAGCGCGACAAATGAATGACACAAAGGATTTTATTTGTCTTGATCAATGTGTTCAATTGACATCGCAGCATAAGCAACATTACCTCCAGCTAAATGAGCAATAAGAATGATAGTACTCGTATAACATGAAATTGCACTCAAACACATCCTTTCTACACGAGCAAAACACTTTGTAGAATCGAATCTCATCAGTTAAAGAGACCATAAAAAGACCAAGAATAAATTTAACATTATACAAGTGGTTTGAGATCACTCAACACTACTGTCTGTGCTGTTTTTCTGTCGAATGACAGAGTATGTGGTCGTCCGCCTAAAACACTTGTAAAAACAGAAACCAAGACAAAATGAAAATTTCAATTTCCACTCCATGACGTTGTTTTCTTTGGTGACATCATGACGTTAGATACCATTGTTATGACATTCGACAGACTAGTAGTTGCACAACTACTTTTTCATTTTAATAATTATTTTAATCCAAGCTGGAACATATCCCAACTGTCAACATTAATACCATGTTGCAACGAGATTTTTCAATGCAATGCCCACGTACCTGCAAAGCCAACACTGTAAGGTGACATAACTCACAAAGGAATCAGGGCTTTTGTTATTTCAATCAAATGATTGGAAACAACAGGAAATAAAGCGTATTTAAAGGGCACATTGGGTTAAAGGCTCCGAAGGTATGACACCCTCAAGGGTTAATCTGTCTACAAAGCTGTTCCATGTAACAGCTTCTCTTACAGTCAAACTGATTGAAAACTTCAGGGCAGTCTAAATAAAGCCATTTCAATGGCTGCTTTGCTCTCCTATTTTTTGCTTACAATGTTGCTTACAATTTTACTGAAAACCAAAATCTATCCAAAACATAAACAAAGATGTTAACAATGTGATAACCTGCCTGTGCACATATTTGTGTATACTTTAAACTGCGAAAATCCAGATGGAATGAAAATTTTAAAACAAACACTGACCATGATAGTATTAGTTATGTAAATCTTAGTGTACATAATACAGTCGAAATCCGTACATTTATAATTAATTGCTAATCTAATATGTTCAATCTATCATTCAGCTATCAGGCCATAACGCTTGTTTGTTGTGTACGAGCAATTAAGCATACCATTTGTTCTGCATGGGAGCAGCTTCAATGCATATCATCTTAGAACAATTGCCTATTTACGGACATTTACGTTTCCGGCGGTCATTAATCCCATTGCAAGGTAAATACTTGCTGCTGATGACGTACATTGCATGTCGGGAGTTCAAACTGATTCGAAACATTCAATTTGGCAGCCAATAAAACGTTATATCTTAAGTAAATACGTATTCCACCTATTTATGACAGTGGTCTTCACGGTTTTAGAAAAACGCACCGTTCCTTTTTGCATTTTTGTTCAATGCAAAAGATCAGAACCCATTTCACGGTTGAGTTGTCCACGTTTCCGTCCCTTGTGATTAATTTACATCTATTTTTACCTTTGACGCGAAGACTGCAAACATTATTAAATTACACATAGGCTTCAAACCCAAATGCCTTGAAATAATCCTAAAAGTTCATAGTTGGTTCAAATTGTCAAAAGACAGAATTTCCTAATAGGATAGGCATAGAAATACTCAGTCTTTAGAAAACAATACAGATCATTAAATAACTATCAAAAGTCTAAGGTCCCGCAACAATTGAATTTCAATTGAACTTCTTGCTGGGTTATTGAAGCTCTATTGAATAAAATTAAAATAAATTTAATGATCTGCAAAAGACGAAATAAATTATTTTTGGTAAAAAAACCCTAACCTGCAATGCCGCAACTGTCCGAAGGCTCCATTCAGCCATTGCCGATCTGTGGTGAGTGATACGGTCCAGTTATGACAGAGACGTGGTCACGGCTCCTCCTCCTTCTGTTACTTGGTCAGTAACTTGAGTGGCTAAAAGTTCGTGCCTACACGTCCTTTGATATTGTCACCTGCCTGGCCGTGCCTGCTGATTCTGATGCCTGCACTTTCACTACCTGCAGAATGAATATTTCATTGGCTATCCTGTGACAAGCTTTAAAATACGTGTCTAAATCTTTTCAATAGAGTTTTATCTTCAAGATCTTTATTTTTCTCCTTCTGATTCTCACACACCCAATAATAGCGATTCAGTTAATCAATTTCGTCCCCAGAGAAGTGATTGACAACTTAGGTGTCTGTTAGAAGCCGCTAATTACAGTCAATCTGTCTTAATCTGGATAAATTCTGTTATATTGATAAAGTCATTGATGCTGTATTGATAAAAGACATATATTCGTTTTTTGTTCTCTAAACATTCAGTTCATTGTCGCATGTATGAATTTTACATTTCTTAATTAATGCATGCACCATTGGCGTTTATGCTTTCTGATGATGTGAATCTAAATATCGCACTTGAAAGTGTTTTACAACATTTCAGTATTGATCTCTTCATTACAATGCAATAAAGTGAAGAGATGAAAAAGATAGTAACCAACATACAAGCAAGAATAAGATGATTAAGTGTAGACTTTTAAATATTTAATGATAATAAAACCCGCTGTGTGTTCAATGCGACATTTCGTTCAACGCTTCAAAACATGAAAGAAAATTTTACCAGGTTTGGTAGTTTAAACAACGTTTTCATTTTGTAACAAAACGGTAACACGGCTGCTTAAATGCACATCAACAAACAGTACCATTCGATAACTAGGTTAGTAAGACAATAAAACATCATTAGTAACATTTTAACATAATTGATACATAATTTGCTACAAATACTGGGCTCCTAACCCCATAGGAACTCTAAAATCCATTAGATTGTCATTTTCGCCATTGACTTTTAGCTCCTTTTTTGCTAATAATATCTCACACCTCTTTTCACTCTTTAAATTTTAAAGGTATCTACAAATGTAAAAAGGAATGAGTAGCTATTTCCAGTCTGATCTTACAAATAATGAAGTCATTGTCTTTCTAAATTTTTACTTGTTGTTTCAGGTTAAACTGGTGTACACAGGTGGGCACGTAATGAGAAAAGGAAGGAAGCACAGATACTCATGAAAATGTGTAAAATATTTCCATAAACATCCAACTCTACTGCACTTCCTCAGCAGACATATAAAAACATCAGCTTTATACGAGTGCAAATCACTTGTAACATGCAAAGTCAGAGCTAAATTCGGCAACATCTTATAAACTTGTTAAATTCTTGGAACTCGAGATAAAAGTGGCTTTAATCTTTATCGACTAGTTACTCGCTCAATTTCAAGACAATCTTTGATCACTCCACAAATTTACTACAAGCATAATGTAAAGTGCATTGGCCGCTTTTCATCGAGTTAAATTTTGAAGAGGAACGTGACTGCCGGTGTTGCAACTTGCGTTGTGTAACTACGGATTTAATATAAACATGTAAGGTTATTAATTCGAATTTTATTTCTTTTCGTAAATCTGTAATTCTTAACTTAAAGATATCTAACAATCCCAACCGATCACCTGAAGTTTAGCAACTGCCGGCTGGGCTAGCACTTGAATGGGTAATCGCCCAGCAGTGGACATGGTCATCCAAGGAAAACTGAGGACATCCAAAATTAATAATACAAGTACAAGAGGCTCGGATGTAGTTGCTTGCTGGTCACAGAATGATTGACCTCGATTATTGCCACAAAAAAATATTGAACAATGATTTTACAAAAGCAGCAAGAAACAAATTATGATTTCATATGATTACGATTAAATATATTAGTTAAAATCTGATTCTGAAAAGCATTCAACAGCTTACAAATATTTAACTTGATCAATATTTAAATAACATAATCAAAGTTCAGTTTTCTGTAGCTTGGCTGGTAGGTGACTTCAATATTTTCGCGATCAGAATCTATCCAATCCAGATCATCCGGGCTGCTTCCGTCACCAGAGTCGGACCTCTCATCTGGGCTTGATATCTCAGAATCCGTGTTCCGGAATACGTCTAGAGTGACCAGTTCCAGTTTTCGGCGCCTGGCTCTTCGAGCTTTTCTGTAAAGTTTGTATTCATAATCCGTGTCGTAATCAGTGGCTTGTGGTTCGGCTTTCTGTGAAATTAGCAAAATAATTTTAGCACATTTTGTCCAGAAGTAATTCTAATCTATTTTTGCGAAATTTGCACATGGTTCCAGAACAGTATTGTGAGATCCTATTGGAGATACACCACATAAACCACACATAACTGGTTACTTGACATATGATAATGCTAAACTAGAAAACGAATTTTTGACCAGTTTTTTTTGCCTTATTTGTATTAAGTTTTATATGGCAAATTATGTAGAAATCACCGGTTCCTGTTTTGCCATGTCAGCGGATGAAGTCAGATGGAAAATCAACTAAACACGGAGCAACATGCAATTGTTAATACGGAGCTCGTAGTATTTTCATTATGAAAATCCGTATTTGCCGAAATAAAATGCATGTGACTTTCCCGGCAGGAAAACACTTCATTACCTGCCTCTCCCACATTTACTTTATTATTAATTTGGATAATAAGTCAAAACTTGGAGAAGAACTGGAACAGAAATAGTTACCTTAATATATTGGTAACCGTAGTACAGTCCATCTGACGACTTAAGTTTGGACACTTCCTTCGCAATGTTGTTTGTATTGGATTGGTTGATGTTAGTTTCTGCGTTATAGTTGGACATGTTTTTATTTTCTTCATCACTTGAACTTTCTTCTTCTTCTTCCTGCTTTTTGCTCTTTTTCTTCTTTTCCTCTGCCTTGTCCTTTTTAAAATAGCGACCCTTCTTAAAGCCGACTTCTATGTCACCTTCAAAGTAATTCTTGTAGAATTTTTGTAGTTCTTCGTTTTCACTTGAATCCCTTAAAATTTAGAACAGATTATGATGACAATGTGACAATGAGAGTTTAACGGAAATAATAAGAATCATTAAATTTTTATCAATTTTATTTCAGTAGAGTTTCAACAACTCAGCCTGAAATTCAATTGTTCTGGTACGTTAAAAATTGAAAGTAATTTGATGATCTGTTGGTTTGGGGCGCTTTTAAAGAACATCATCACAGATTGTATATGTTGCAATGTAAAGCGGATGATTGAACAGAAAATTTTGCAGCTGGTTCATTGGTAATTGGTAATATTTTTCTTGACATGTTTCACCAAATAACACAAACAACATGCTTAAAAAGGTTCAAATAAAAAAATTTAACATTTTAAAATAAACAAGAGTAAACCATGGGCAGAAATTAGGAGATTACGAGATAAAAATCAACAAATTTAAGGGACAATGGTTTTAGAAATACGACATTCCGTTTGTCTGATAACGGTCACAATATTTTATTAACCATAATACCAATTGTCATTCGGATGTATATTAATAGTATAATCCTAAATTATTCAGCAAATATCTATATCCGTCTTACCACAAATGCATTTTGACATTGAGTTAAATCCCAAACCTCTTATCTTCTAATTAGTGAGATCAATTAAAGTTGTTACTAATAGCTTTCAATTGTAATGTTAGCAATTATTAATACCAAATCATTTAACAATAACTAATAACAGATCGTTAACTGATCATTACTCTTCTTCGCTGATGTCAGACAGGTCGCCGTATTCGGCAGGTTTCTGACAAGACGAACAGATATTCTTCATATCCTCGTAACATTCTCTGCAATAAAATCCTGAAAGAAACAGCCAGATTTTCAGCTAATTTAGCGCAATATGTAATTTATCTGCTGTGAAAGCCCAAGCTAATTATGTATTCCCCCAAGAGCTTGTGGTTATGTGAATCACAGTATCTACGCTACTTAGTTACCTTATCTTGCTAATCAATACATTTTTACCTAACTTGTAAAATGGCAATAGTAAGTGAAATATAATACAAGGAAAATTCTTTCCATACTCATTCGTAAATGTTGATAACGCTTAAAACGAAAATTTCTCTTTAGAGACAATAAAAATTCACAATGTGCCTTTTGTTCGAATAAAAGCAGCTGTACAAGTTACCATTATTTGCAGAATTAAATATGAATCGTGAAGCTTGTCATTGGACTGCACTAAAATATTTTTGGATGCACATCGGCAGTTCTTGTTTACTATCTTTATTTCAAGATGAAAATATTTTCAAACGCCCAAACCGCTCATCCTCCTCGTACTGACTTTGGGCTATTAATCATCTAAAGTGCAACAATTAATTTTACACAGGGTTATCTAGGGTTAGGTTATCTGGAAAGATTCTTGGTGAAATGTCCATGATTTTTAAAGCTAAATTAAAGATGGCGTCTGCATGCTTACTCGCCTGCGTGCTTTGTTATAATTTGGTGCAAATTCAAATCCTAAAGTGAAAGTGAATATGCCATATCCATCTTTGTACCTCATAGTCGCGTCATAATGGTGTCAACACAACACTTTGTACGTCTACGGAATATGGTTATGTGCAATGACTTCAATACAATCGCGTCATTGAAGTTGACCCTTATTATTAACTTTTTGGCTCATTTGGCATAATTGCCAAAGAGCCTTGCGAATCATGAATTGTCCGTCGTCCGTCGTTGTCATCGTCATCATTGTCGTTGTCTGTGCACAGCCACCCTGAGCACACTATTGATCATAGAGACTTCATATTTTATACACATATGTACCTATGTTCTATCTCAAAGCCTAGTAAAAATTATGTTGCTGTGACCATTATTCTAAAAATTAGGAGCCATATTTGTTTTTTTCTTTGAACCTAAATTCTAGACATACAATTAAAGATACAGACTCCTTATTTGGTAGCTTTATGCACCTACATACCCTTTTTATGTAGTTTGGCAGACATATTTGTGTTTCTTCATAGATCGGATAGTTGAGATTTGATCTTAGACACTTAGTTGTATGCATGTGTTATTGTAACCAATATTGTCTTACTTCTTTGATAATGCCAAATAAGCTCAGGTCCATCTAGACCTATTTTTTCACTAAAAAAACTGGTAACAAAAACATAAACTTTGGGAAGGCAAGTGAAGCTACCTAATTATGTTTAACCCACATTCGTAGGACAGAAACTGTGCGCTAATTACAGAAGCAGGAACGCTGTCCGGACGTAACAGACTCCTTCGCATGTATTTAATCCGCAGAAATTGCCGGGTTCGGAAATACCTATTTTCTCCCATAGCTACAGTCGTCTTTCGGCAAATATATATTCTAACTACAGAATCAGACGTACACTGTTTCTTGGCATCTTTATAAATATTGAAATTGGCATACTGGGATGTAATGTCGTTTTTATTTTGATAGTCCACAGATATCTCTAGTGGGCTTTGAGCATAATCATTGAAAAAATAAATGCAATTCGGAAATAGGAGACGACACTTTGTCATCAGGTGTTTGGCTTTCACTCCCACGAATAAAACAATGCTCGCTACATTGGTCATTGATGACCTAGCCAAACTGAATAAGCTGCCGTGCATGCTGATTAAGCCGCTCCTAGCTTTGCTGGAGCGGCTTCATTCAACCAGTTGAGATTTGCGTGAAATGATGAAGGTATATGTGGAACTGACCCCGCCCCCCCCCATCGGACACAAGTTGACTGACCCCCCAGGGAAAATGCCTTTCTGGCCATTTCAGATCATTTTAGCCACTTTGTGGGGGAAAAAAAATTTCCAGTGTATTTTGCCATTGGACTTAGAATTTCTTTATGGAGTTAGCTCAAGGTACATACAGTGAGTTGAGGGAGCTGGCTCAAGGGACAAACAGTGTGCACTTGCAACATGCAACACCAACGTACATGTATGCAGTATGCTTTAAGACCTAAACAGCCAAAAATCATTACCTTTAATGGGATATCTAAGTAAATCATCACTTTAAATCCACTTTAACACCTAAACATCCAAACATCCAAAAATTGTTACTTTAAATGGGATATCTAAGTAAATCGTCACTTTAAATCTGCTTTAAGACCTAAACGGCCAAAATTGCATTTTGCCCATTCCCGGACGGTAGCGGGAGCGGCTTTGCAATCTGTGATTGTCTCGTTTTATTTAGGTCGCTTGATTAACAAGTTAGCTAGTACATTCGCTGTACCCATGCTTCGTTTCACTTGACTGACTATGGTTGATTACTTGTTGTTCACACTACAGTGAACGGTGAACTGTGTGCCTAAAAGTGATTGAATTATTTATGCAGGTATTTTTAACGTACATGTTTCTTATTTAGGACAATAATTTTAGTTTACTTTAATATATTTATTAATGACTATAATTTATCTATCCATACAGGAAGGTTTTTGTTTCTAAGTAGAAACCAGTTTCTGTCTAGGAAGAACAGTTTTGGATGAAAATTTCACTACATTCACTTTAAATTCGGTAATAATATCCTGAAAGTCACAACATTAATTAATCTGTCCATGGCTGAAAACGAAATCAACATCTAATAATGGTCACTTCAGGATTAATTTGCAGTAAGTGAATTTATTACCTACATAAATGATTTATTGTAAGATACTTCGAGTTCAAAAGTGCAGTCAGTAAACTCAACTGATCTTTTATAGTTTAAATGCATTTATTTAAAACAATCCCAAGTAGTAGATACATTGAGCACAGCATAGCAAAGCAGCTTAAAGCTATGGGTAAAGCT
>JBCAUI010541472.1:0-10805 GCA_038406195.1 Haplosyllis anthogorgicola
ACCATATATGGACAATCAGGACATGACCTAGGTCAAATCTAACCATATATGGGCAATTTAGGCCATCCAGGCACCATAATCAGCCATCTGTGACTGAAATCAATCAACTGGAACCATTTTGGACAGGGAATTTGGTCTCCTCTGGCTAAAAGAAATATTATTTGTCGATTTAGGCTTTTTATAAGCCACTTCACGACATATGATTTGCAGGAAAGGCCAACGAGAAGAACAATCCATTGCAGCCAGAGTGGTATCCATGGTAACTGATGTACTAAGATGTGTGTACATGCTTGAGACGTGGAGACCGAATGTTCTACAACCAGTGTCATTTGCTACAAAGCTGTCCAGATTATACTGTCTATTTTTAGCAGGTAATGCCTTTTTGTGGAGATAACAGACAGGCAATTCACTGAGCATGAGATGTGATAGCAATATCCAAGAAAATGCAGTGCCTACCATGCTAAATTTAGAATTTTGAAAATGGACAGAGGTCTTTTTTTTATGGAGCCACTGGTGCCCCTGTTTTGGACTTTTATACCAGACTGGGCCTGTTGCATATCTGCTTACTCTCTTGCATGCACACCCGAGTCATTGAATTTACCCACAAATACGGATAAATGTCACAGAAAACTGAACAGCAGGCAATGATGGACAAGGATACAGTCACCAATTTTAACAATGCAAAACGTTAAGGTTTGTTAAGGTATACATGTACGTGTTGTCTTCATGTAGGCAGCGACTTGTTTCTGGAGAAAGCAGTTCACATGTACCTATCAGCACTACTCAATGTTTACTGTAAACCAGTACATCTGGACAGAATTAATTTCACAGAGCCAGTACCCGGACTAGCTTCCTTCTATGATCTGTAAGTAATTATATCAATCTTCTTGGCTGGATCCTTGATATCCAACAGACCTATTTGATGCAAATGCAGCTCCAAAAAACTGTTGATTAGATCACAAGTACTTGTACGCAAAAGATTTTGGTTCAGTTTGCTGTAACTAGCTACGCAATTGGCTACGCAGAAAGATAGTTCTCTGAAAATTCAACTTGCAGGACGAAAAGTTGCTTTATTTTGTTCTGAATGCTCAAGCAATGTCAGGTCTTTGGTTTTTTTTACCTCGGTGTGTGAAGGCATCGCCGAGGTATAGCAATCACACAGGGTGATCAGGGTGGTATCCGCCAGATACAGCCCCCGCCCCACCAGGTTTCAGATTTTACTCCTTGCTCCTTGAGTATATGGTGCCGAGGTAAGTCCTAAGATAGCTGCTAAGGTAGGCACTTTGGTGACCATTGCCTAAATGTTTAACCTCACAGTCAGTCTTTTACCAGACATTTCTCCATACATAATGATCAGGGTGGTATCCGGCAGATACGACCCCCTCATATACCCCTTCTGTTCATTCAGACTTAGCATTTAGAGCTAAGGGTGATCAAGGCATAAATCAGCAAATAAATGGACCACACGTCGAGGCTCAGGTCCATCAGGACCTATGTCTTTTTCAATCAGTGATATAAAAATCTTGGAATTTTCAGCTATGTGATGGTGTTGCAGCAGTATGAGGCTGTGTCGTTTGGAGATTCAGTGTTTGGTTGTTACGTGTTGTTACCGATGCAACAGCAGCACAGTACTCGTCTCAGGTCCGCAGTCTGGTCTGAGCACAGTGGAGTGCTGTCAGCATTAATTGTACCTCTCAAACAGGTAATGTAGTGAGAATGTTAAGTACATGTACTCGGTTCAAAAGTTTTGCTGTAATTCAGAAACGAAATTAAGCATACCGTTTTGTTCAATTTCAACAAAAGTAGTGATTTTCCAGTTTTTGAAGTTAAGTAAAGAAAACATGCTTAGTGTGGTTCATGAACTGCAGTGCAACTGTCAATTTTGAACTTTGCGCTTAAAAGATATATTATGGAAAATGGGGGTTCTTCGGAGAAGAATCTAGTTTCGAACTGTCTGAAAGATTCAGAATTCAAGATTTTAATAATTATTTTACTTGCTTGTGTCGCAGATACCTATACCAATAGAGCGGTTCCTCGAGCCTGACGAGAAGAACATCGAACTGATTCGTTTGTACATCCAGAGTTTACTCAGTCAACAGGTAACACTTTTTTTTATGAGATCGTAGTTTAACAGCGCAATTTAAGAATCCGAAAAGTAAATGTTATTAAAAATTTAAGATTTAGTTTTAGTTAAGTAACTGTATGTGCTAATGTGCTAACTTAAAACTTATAACTTATAACAGTTTTTTGTTTTATTGTAATAGGTATCTCCACGAAGATGTCCATTACCCTACCTTATAGCTGTCCATCAAACCAACAGATTTATTTACACACAGGACACCGAACACAACAAACTCAAGTACACGGTTATAAAACAAGTAGCAACTTTATCTAATCAGGTGAGTAACTTTCTGTATGGTAATTGCCAACATTATGCGGGTACTAAATTTATGCAAAAATAAAAAATAAGCTCTTGTGAAGTGTTATTTAAGTTTATGAAAAGGTAGTGTAAGTTTAAGCAGCTGATCATATTGATAAGAATTTTTTTTCTCAGCATTTGCATATTTTGTTTATTGCAGGTATTGCAAGCCCATATCCTGAATTACAAGAAGTTTAATATGCAGAGTGACTATGGAATAGAACTGTACACGGAACTTCCTGCACACAGACAGGACATGGTCAACAAGGCAACCGAAACAGGAACATAATAACCGTAACCATGGCTACGCAAAAACTAGTCTAACATGGCAACTGTAACCAAGGACACTCAGTAATGGCAGACCTATGCTTAAGAATAATGAAAGGCAAAATTACCCGCGGGACAATCCTCTGTAAGGAAGCTTACATATTCGGATAGAAATATTGCGAAAATGCACTTGGTGCTTGTCAAATAAAATAAATACATACTTATTATTTAAATAAATGAAAATGAAATAAATAACTAAAAAACCAACAAAACAAGTAGACTACACTCTAATTTGTTATCAGACTAGTCTAGATCTAGACTACATTGATTCCTAACAATTCGAAAAAGAAAGTTACGCTAGAATTACTTGATCTTTGAAGAAATTTGGACCATTGATGAAATAATATGGTTAAAGAAGCGGTAGTCTAGATCTAGATTTGGTGTAGACTCTAGTTTGTATTGGGTTCATGAAATTATACCATCGATACACAAGGAAGGCTGTCTGCACTAGGTTTTAAGAGATTGACATCTGCGGATACCGGGTGGACACATTTCACAATTCAACATGGCAGCGCCCATTGAAAAGTAATTTTTGTGTTGTGAAATTCGCTGTTTGTAGAGGATTAAAGGCGTTTTAAACAAGATTTGTCAAATAAAAATGGGAGTTAAGGGTTTATGGCAGCTTATCGAACCGACAGGGAAACCTGTTACACTGGAGTCGCTTGAAGGAAAGGTCCTGGCAGTTGGTATCCTTTGAAAGTTTGAAGTTAATTTGATTTAGCACCTGGACAGGTTTTTACTAAAGTTTCACAGTTACTTCAACCTCGATAGAGAACACCATGATTGAATGAACTCAGTTAAGTACAGGATCAGCACCATGTCTGTTCACACCAGTGCAAGCCGGTAGCAATGTGGTTTGCACCTTGCCCCACTGATCAGTAAGGTATCATCCCATATATAATGTAATTTATTATATATAATGAATTTCATTATATATAATGAATTTGTGTTTACATCTGACATGACCATGTTTTGACTGGGCTATTCAGAAGGTGTGATTCCATGCTGTGATTGATCTTAAATTGTAAACATTCAATTGTAAACATCCCTTACATCCAGTAAGTACAAATTAGAAATACCAATGTGCAATGGATGCATGTATTTTAAAGAAATTTTGATGATAAAATTTCATATTATATTTCATGTTATATGCCCATTTTTTTAAATTTAAAATCATTATACATAAAGAAATTCATTATACGTAATGAAATTCATTATATTTGAGGGTGATCCCTTACTGCTGATTGTTTTTTGATTTTGAAGCTTGGTAAATTAAAGTAAATGAACGTTATTACAAAAACTAAGTATGAAGAAACAAAACAGCAAAGAAAAAATATATCTTTAGTTCTAGAAATTTATGTACTCAAGGAGTGGTTGAATCTACGGTGGAACGAGGAGCCTTCCAATGTTCACTAAGCAGTGCACGAAACAAGCACTCGCCCGGCCGCCATGACGACTTGAGATAGGTTCGGGCAACCTAAGTTCAAATAGTGCTGGCTCTGCAGGGCAACCCAAATTTTATCTTAACACAGGTGTCAAAAACATATTGGACCAGTTCATTTTGTTTAGGGCAACCTGATTTTAGAACTAGCTGGTCACGTTGGGCAACCTGAACTTTTACCTTATTCATGCACAGCTAAGGAAGTGTATGTTAGTTCAACCTTAACCTGTGATAAGACGCGAGTATCTGGTTGAACCAGACGGTTAAGGGGATGAGAGATCGTCATGGGAACCCACTACCAAACGCACATCTGATCGGTCTCTTCCACCGCGTGTGTAAACTCCTCTTCTACAGAATCAAACCCATCTTCGTGTTTGATGGGGCAACGCCTGCACTGAAGAAACAAACCTTGGTAAGGACTGCACTTTAGTGAATATTTTCCATTGGCAGATCCAGGATTTCTCGTACGGAGGCCCAACCTTGGGGCACCCCAATTTTTTCCGACTTTTTATGTAAAGATCGTGAAAAAACTGCATGAAAATTTGGGCTGTACGGGGGGCACCTCTGGCACTCCATTGGATCTGCCAATGTTTCCGGCGAGTGGATATACTTGTAATGATAACACTAATAAACTATTCCCTTAAAATTTATTTCGATTTACAATTTAAAAAGCCAAACAGAAATAAAACGGAAAGAATACAGTGTGAAAAGAATGTGGTGTCATGGAAAGAATACAGTGTCTAAAGAATGTGGTGTCATATTTGTTTCAAGTAGAAAAAGATGGTATAGAAATATTTTTTCTATTGTCTAGGCTACTAGAAGGCAGAAGAAAGATGTTGCAAGTCAGTCATCTCATAAAGCTACCAAGAAATTGTTAGAGAGTTTACTGAAGCAGCACGCTTTGAGGACCGTACTAGGTGGACATGCAGCATCAACAGCACCTGTCGTCCCGCCGGCACTGCAGAAGAAAGAAGGGGACATGTTCCAGTTGCCTCCGGAACCAGATAGAGAAACGTAACATTTAGTTTTCAGTTGTCTTAGCATTTAATCAGAATTCAGTAGACCTGTAACATTTTGATGGTGAGCAAGAGTCCAGTTAGGACTGTTTACTTGATAAACTTGTAACATAAAATATAATTAATATGTACTTTGCAGGAGGGACAAGGATGTGGTAGAAGAAACCGCGTGGGAACAAAGAATGGAGCAAAGGAATGTTATCTATGTCAGTTCAATTTCGTGTTAAATTATGTGTGCCCTGTTATTAATAATATAATATGTACAGAGTATGCCAAGATATTTTGTCTTCATACAATCTTTTTCACAAACGAAACAGGTAATTATGTCACAGAATTACCAATCAGCACCACGTAATGAAATTTACATATTTTACATGTACACGTCCTTGATCTGTACATCGCAGGAACAGTTCGGAGATTTGGAGCAGGTAGATTTAGAATCTGAGGAGTTCAAGGCATTACCTGCTGACGTCAGACACGAAATATTAACCGAACTGAAGGAAGAACGAAGACAGAACCACTGGTCAAAAATGCACGAAATGCCCCAAGTAAAATAATATAATTACTTGTAAAAACTGGATCACGTGTGCATTACATTTTGGCCACATGACCCAAGTTTTGGATTGGTTTCTTTCGTTTTCATGCTGAATGCATAACAACCTGCAAACATGTTGCATTAAATGACGCATAAGCATAAGCAGTCCCTGCTTATATCGATATCCTGTTTATTTCAATATGATCTCTTGTAATTCCGTCAAATTAATTTATGCAGGTATCTTCGCCGCTTATATCGATATCTCGTTAATATCGATACAGTTTCATGTAGCAAAACCATGGTACATATTTTAGAAGGCGAAATGACGTGGCTATCTACTTCATAATACTGCCATTATTAATCGTCTTTATTTTACGTGTTGTAGGAAGCACACAGCTTTTCGAATTTTCAAGTTGAACGTTTGATGCATAAAAGTAAATTGTCGCGGAAGATTGAGCACGTGCGAAAAGAGTTAAATGCTGGAAGCACAGCAGATGTGGCGGCATCTCTTGCTGGAGAAGCAGGTACAGTAGCACCTGCTTTGAACGGTCACTGAATTTTACAACGAAAAGTGGCTGTAAAACATGAGTGACCTCACAAAGGAGAGGTGTCATGGCAGACGGTTACTATTATCCTCCTGATAGTTTGCTATATTGCTATTCTGAATAGCAAGGCAAGTTACATTGAGATTGAAACTACAGGATAAATTTATAAGAGGGATATCAACAGTTATCAATTTATAGACATTTAATGTTTTTGGTTAATTTTGGTAGGAAATGCTATGAACTGTTTTCAAAATGCTTAACAAAACAACATAAAAATTACTGATAACCACTGAATGGCTATAAATGACCAGATTTGGTGGCCTTATACCAGGGTTGCAGTAAATAAACATGAAATATAAGAAATGTTTTCAAAATGCTTAAAGAAACAACGTAAAAGTTTCTGAAAATAACCACTGAATGGCCATAAATGACCAGACTTGGTGGCCTTATACCAGGGTGGCTGTAAATAAACATGAAATATAAGAAGTTCCAACCAAAACTGGCCGTATAAGGCAGGTGACCGCCCAAAGAAGTGACCGTTCAAAGCAAGTTCTACTGTACTCTTATGAAAAACGATTTATTTCTTCCTATTGATCTCGTGCTTTCTTTATTCATTTGTACATTTGCCTGCATGCATTTTCCGCTTGGCATTTTAGCACACTCTTACAAATAAAAGGCAAGTGCTCAGAAAAATGCACTTCCTTTCTTTACGCAGAGTATGAAGAAGCCCAAGCACAACGAATTGTATCAGAAGATGCTGGACATTACATTCTTATTAAGGGTTTAAGTAAACAGCGTCAAGCTGAAAAAGCCCAAGACTTCTTGAGGTAAGAACATATAATTTGAGTGAATTCTATAGACACTGGATTTAGCATTACATATTGAAGGAAAGCTTTTCTAGTGCTTAGTTTAGGTGTTATGCGCGGTTCCATACAGCATAAAACGTTCCATGTGGAAACGCCACATTATTTTTGTTAAGTAATAAGCCTATTTGTTTTCCATTGTAAGTTGTCATTTATAAACAATATTTAACAGTGTAGACTTTTTCTGTTGTCTTATTTCTTTGTCATGAATATTGTATCTTAGTAAACAAGAACAGAGAATTGAAGAAGATGCAGAAAATAGTACAGATCACATTGCTAAACCGGAATCTCATACAGCAGAATCAGATGACGTTCAGCCATCTACCTCAGGACTTAGTTCACACTCAAAGAGACATACGTCCGTCAAAAAAGATTCATCAGATGAAGTGGAAATCACAAAAGAGGTTCCGTCGGTTTTAAAAAGAACTGCAGGTGAAATGACTTCATTGTATTGGTTTACGCAGATATTGTTAAAATGAAAGTATTTATTCACTATATATATTGGTAATCTTTTGTGTATTGATGAAAATTTATGTGCCAGTGTACATTGTAAATATTTGTGTGTCTCAGCGTTACAGATAGGCAATATGATAATTTCTTTGATAGGTAACGGTGTACAACAAAAATTGGTACCCGAAAAACGGCCAAAACAGTTGATTCAGGACCAGGATGTCCCAGGTAGTTCCAGTGATGATGATATACACGAAGTTGAGCCCAGTTCTAGTCAAATTGTTGTCTCTCCGAAGAAAAATGCTTCTGTCAGTGATAACAGAATGAGTGACAAGGGTAAAATAATTAACAAGGAGCTGACAAGGAAAACAAAAACTAGTGAAATGAAATATAAAGAAAGGGAAGCACTGAGTAACAGTGATACAAGTGACGAAGAAGAAATTACAACAAGTACAAAACCCAAACAAACAACTGAAGAAGAATCGATACCGGCAGCTAAGGACCTGAAACTGGAAGCCACTGATATCGGTAGTGTCTTCATAAGTAAGCTAAGTGCATCACAGGCGAAACCTTTCACAGTACCAGCGAGTGGATTTTCAAAGGCAAAACCTACTGCAGAGGAACGAAGGGAGTCGAGGAGCTCAGAAGATAGTGAAGGTACGCAAGTTTGAATTTGCTAAACTTTTTGTTTGTTTACAGTAGGACCTCTTTTAAGTGACACACAACTGTTGCTTCCCTAAAGTGTCGTAAAAGGGATGGTGTTGCTCAAAGGAGATATGATTACATACATTTAATATTAGAATGTGTCACCAAAAAGTGTCGTAAGAGAGAGTGTCGCTCAAGAGAGATGTTGCGCTAAGGAGGTCTTGCTGTATTGATATTTGAAAACAGTGAAAATACATCTCTCCTGTCAAGAGTTATGACAATCAAGTCTTCAAAACAGTGCACTTGTAGTTTGATTTGAATCATTATTTGGGTTGATGCACTGCTATCCATGTCTTATTTTACTTAAAATATCTTTTACAGATGAAGGTTTCATAGAAATCACAATAGATCCAGCAACAGCAAAACCTGATGATGAGTTATTTCCAGCAAGTATATTTGAAACAGCCCAAGAAACTGAAGCTGAAGAGACTAAAAAGCCAAATAATGATACGGTGAAGACAGGAGAATCGTCGGGTATACCTGTAGAAACCATAGATAGTGATGATGATAACGATGTACACATGGATGACGAAGAGCAATGGCTGTTGCAAAAAGGTAATAAAAATAAGAATAATTCTTCCATGTCAGCAGCATAAAACCCCCCCAGAAATGCCAGAAACCCCCAGTTTTTGGCTAATTTGTCATAATTGCCGAAGAGCCTAAAGAATCATGAATTGTCCGTCGTCCGTCGTTGTCGTTGTCATTGTCATCCAGCATCGTTGTCATTGTCGTCATCTGTGCACAGCTGACCTGAGCACACTACTGATCATAGAGACTTCATATCTTACACATGCATGCACCTATGTCCTATCTCAAAGCCTAGCAAAAATTATGTTGCTGTGACCATTATTCTCAAATTGGCAGCCAGATTTGTTTTTTCTTTGAACCTTTCTCCTGGAGATTCAGTTGATGATACAAACTTCATATTTGGCAGCTGTATGCTTCTATGTACCCTATTTATTCCCTACAAAAATTATATTGATACCACATATATTTGCAGTTTAGCAGCCATATTTATGTTTTTTCATAGGTCACTTATTTGGGATTTGATTTTAGACACTTCAGTTGTATCCATGTGATATTGTTACCTATATTGTCTTAGTTTTATGATAATGCCAAATGAGCTCAGGTCCATCTGGACCTATTTTTATGTTGGAAGTTTCAAAATTTATGCCTTTTGGGAAGCTACTCGCACTTTTAGTTTTGATTTCGAAAATATTGGAATTAAAAATGTCAGTTTTGACTTTATTTCAGAATTTTGAATAGTTTACTGTGGCGTCACTTATTGTGGTAATTTAGCTGTGTCCCTCAGTTTTGTAAAGTAGCGGCAACACTTTTGTTCTCCTGATAGCATGTGACTATCAGATATGGATATGTGATAGTCACATGAAACATTGGAAGCGTTAATTGGTTCCAGTAGATTTAAAAGAAGTGGCGGATCCAGGGTTCCCCGTAGGAGGGGGCACCCGGTCCCGTAGGGGGGGGGGGCGCCACCCCTATTTTTGCCAAAATTCCAAAATTCATCAAAAACTGCATGAAAATGAAGAAAATTCCAGCCACACCTCCCGCGTCCCCTTGGTTCCGCCAATGAAAAGGACTGTACAGAAATAATTGACAGGTACATATGTTAACAGACATCTTCTATTTCAGCCATACAAGAGTCACTAGTAGAAAGCGGCAGCCAGTCTGGTAGTGATTCGGGTACTGAGGTTGCAGAGAGGATTGACGAACCGGTAAATGTCTTCGAGGGCCTGTCAAGGGTGAGTGGAATGTGGCGTTAATTTCTCTTCGGCTGCTTTTACCCTTTCTACTGTTAAACGTAATCTGAGCTGGCTAGATTTAATTCTGTCATTTGGGTAGACAGGTGAAGCTCATACTGTGAAAATCCAACAATTTACATGGAGTGAACCATGAGTAGCTCATTTAGGAGTATTGTATTGCGGCAGGATAACTTGTGATCAATGATTTCAGGAAGAGTTGCTGGAAGTGAATTCTGCACTTGAAGAAGAAAGCAGTCAGCTTCAGAAACAGCGTGGACAGTTCGAGAGGATTGCTGTATCTATTACTGAACAGATGTCAGTCGAAGCTCAGGTAAAAATTAGCTTTATACCGTCAAAATATTTCCAACTTGGTAGCCATATTTGTTATTTTCATCAATCATATTTGTATATGTAATATTTTGAGTGCCACCTCCTCTCATATGACACCTTTCGATGAAATGTATCGGATGTGTGTAATGTCAATTTCTTTGAGTGACGCTCTCTCTTGTACGAAGCAAAAGTTAGGTGCCGCTCAGAAGAGGCCCTACTGTATTCTCTTATGCTATTTTGTACTTTTTCACAATGCCAAACAAGAAAGTGTAAAGTACACAATACTACAACATCGTTTTGCATGAGTGCACCTGGATATGTGCCATTGGCGTGTTTGTGTATTTCTAGGTGAATTCATCTCAATCCGATAGATGTATTACTTGCGTGAAGTAAGTACTTTTCGACAGTATCACA
>JBCAUI010541483.1:0-10805 GCA_038406195.1 Haplosyllis anthogorgicola
TGTGTTCCCTGCAGCCACTACAGCACATGCATGTGGAGTCACATGACAGGCAAAATGGCGGCATGAAGCTTGGTAGCTGACAGGTTATCTTGTTAGAATTTGTTTTCTAAACTTAAACAAAACAAATTCTACAATTAAGTGATGTTACGTAAGGATGAGGGAGAGAAACATCAACCCATAACCCCAGCTTCAACCATCCCCAGCTGCCAGCACAGCTTCAGTGTGTGTTCTGGCGACTACCACTCAAACTTGATAAGCCTGACACAATAAACGCCCCAGCTTGAGAGACGAAATACTGCTGGCAATTCAGGGGGCAGGTTTCCGCTGAGTGCGGATCCAGGCTGACGGGCGCGCAGGGGCGGGTCCTGGGGGAGGTGGACGGGTGATCGATCGCTACCAGGTGGTCGGGGTGGAGTGAGAATTTCGTCAGCTTCTCGTTTATTTTATCGCTACTGTAGGTGCTGCACCCAAAACACCTGTACAAGAAATTCGTGTACCATTCTCTTTGCGCTTACAAATTAGAAACCCTGTTTTCTTGCCAGGTAGCTGCACATTTTCCTTTCATTTTTATTTCCCCATATTTTGTCAATGTGGCTAACGAACAAACTTTTTTGGAAAAATACTGTAACTCGTACAGTATAAGACATTGGGGATATGTGCACTTTCTGACTAAGGTCTTCAATGAAGCAGAATCCAGAAATATTATGCTAGGTAGGAGAAATTATCTGTTATTTTCATCAATTCCTCCATAGGACAACCCCCAGCGCACTGTTAACGTTTTATGCCCGTGTAATGCAGGCTCTGGGATTTCCCCAGAAATACTTAGTTGGTAAGGCTTTTTTATTTAATTGTTTCGATTACATTTCCCGCCGCACTTTGAAATCGGAATTTCAAAAAAAAAACTCAAATGGCAGCTGAAACATGTTGCACAGGGCAAAACACAATCGTCACAGATATGATCTGTCGGAAGTCGATCGGTAAAAATCTTAATTTTGTTGAGATTTATAAACAGTTTAGCTTTATAGGGGCCAAGTTAAATTTTTATTTTATTTTTTTTCCGATCGCCGCACTTTGAAAATCCTGCCAGTGCAATGTAATCCAAATGATTACAAAAAAAACCTAAAGTGATGCGAACTGTTCAATGCTTTTACCACTTGATCTCGTAACTACAAGTTACGCATAGATTGCAAAATTTTGTGCATGTAATAGCTACAAATGTGTAAAACATCACTCTTACGATGGAAAGTAGTTTTTGAGCGAAAAATAGCAGACATCATAGTCGCGAATGGCATCATTGCGTTAGGGACTTTACAAAATGCAACAATGCAAGGGTCAAGAAAGCTACTGGAACCATAACTCACCAAAGATGCGACTTTAAGATCGCTTCGGAAACGCGCTCAGTGTATCATGGGCATTCGTTTTGCACTAAGGCTACAGATCAGACTGCGATGTACAGGGTTATGTGCGATGTAGCAATTCTAAACTTGTATTCAGAGCGCTCATGTGCGGAAATCTGATACGTGTACATTACACGGCAGAATCAAACTTTGGTTCGTGCTTCGTTTCAAAATAGCGAACCACGTACCTTTGGTGAAAGGGGGGGGGAGGGGGGGGTATTAAAGCACACATCACAGAAATGTGTTCACCACCTTTCAACGTGAATCCTTCTAAAAGTTCAAAACAGCGGCAAACTCGTGAGGTTTTTTTTTCTTCTTTTTGCTTCTGGCCTGCAGAAAGAGGCTATCGATTCTGGAAGCAGTGAAAAGCCATGTAAGAAAATCCGACTGGTGGGCACACTCGTCGGGCAGGGTCAATACGAGATACGAGGCGATCCTCCCTCCTTCTCTACCTACCGTTCCGAATTGATCGGGATTTCCGTATGGGGAACCTTTGTTCTCAAGACTCGCGGTTAGCATTCTAAATGTTTCAATAGCTAAATGGCTTGTGCGTGGCGTGCCTACTTCGTGAATGTCGAGGCTTTACTTTGCTTGCTTCGTTCCCTTTTTCAACGGCGATGCACTCATACAAGCCCTCAAGCTGTTTGAATGAAAAGGATCGACCCACTGGGTTTTTTCTCTTCTTGCCTTGGTTCTAGAGTTCTAAAAGCGATCCGGTTGTGGATCCAGGATTTGGTCAAGGACAACTAGCGTTATGTAACGTAAGGTCAAAATGTGTTCAACACAGACTCTTGGTCTGAAAATAAAAGAGGTGATTTTACTTTTACTTTTTCGAATGGTGAATTGCAATTTTCACTCCACAGAAAGGGACGTTGCTTTTCAAGAACTTAAAGCCCAAGTGTTTGGAAATTTCAGTTCGTCACCATTGAAATCCTCACATTTGAGAATGTGTCGTTCAGTACACAGGCAAAGATCAATCAATAACAGTAAAAGTCCTTGAAAGAATCACCCGAGTGTGGAGCTTTATGCCGTGCTTTTCTCGAGAAAGCATGCACAGCGTGAACAGCTATTTTTCATGGGTCCCGTTCATTTGTTGAGATGGAACTCTAGACGTAACGTAAATCTAGACAATACGGAGACGGGTTGAGGAATCGAGAAGAAGAACCGAGAAGCTGTCGCGTACATTGCTGTATCTGCACCGTCTCTTGGAACGTTACAAGAAGCTGCACTGAGTTCGCCTCGCAACAGGGCCTGGTGACAGAATGTAACTGCACGCAAACATAACACACTGCACACACTTCCCGCCACACATAACACAGGCCCTGGCAAAAGAGTGCAGCTCTACAGAATGCAACATACGGTTGCAATGAGAACTTTTGCCTCTGATGACAGGCATCGATGACAGAATGTAACTGCATAGAGCTTAACATCGAGTTCAGGCCCTGGTGACAGAGTGTACTCACAGACTTTACCCACAACAGACTGTAACACCACAGTGCTTGAATCAGTAGTTGATCTGAAACTCTTCATCGGGGTCACAGCATGAATTACCAAATAGCGGCCCAGGATCTTAGGCCCCACTATGTACGCTAAAGGCCCGCTATTTCGGCTAATGAGACTTGTCTTTGAATTCCTAGTTTGGAGTTGTCTACAGTCTGAAAGAGGTGTACCAGTGGCTGAAGGGACAGGCTTGTTTTGAACTTTACGCAACGACATTGAAAAAAGAAGCCACATACAAAAGGCCAATTATCTAAAGGTTGTAGGCCCAGTTCGAAACATACTTTTGAAGTATTGAGTCACAGAGTCAGAGGATCATGTACAATTTCTGTTCCAGATAGAACAAAATAAATCTGTTGATTTGGTGTTGTTCGCTCGATAATTAGGCTGTGCGGCTTCCTGTATTATGATCAGAGTCGGCAATTGTGTAAACTCGACAATGACGGCAATTTCGCCGAAAAACGGTAAATTTCGCAAGCGAAATTACTTCCTGTCATGAGGCCAAAAGTACGATTTGCATTGGAGTCAAAAAGTTTGAAAGTTTGTGACCTGGATGTAAATTATGCCTTACGAACTGTAAGCTGTCGGCTGCGGAAAAACACAATTCAATAGCGGCGGTGGAGGGGGGACGGGGGGGGGCGGGGAGGGATGGGATACGGGCTGCGGCCTGGCACAGCCGTTAATCAGCGAGTTAGCCTCCGTCACTCCTGCTATCTATCACGTTCCCCTACTTACCCGGCCAACATTTCAGCGCCAATACTTCCCGCCACCAATTAAACACACTCGACAAACGCTCACGCCTAAGTTAATAAGGCGGAGAAGCGGCTGTGCTCCCCCCTTGGATCCCGCGGTCATATCAGTTACTACGCAGGGAGAAGAGGTTCACACGAACACGCAATTATCGTGGACAAAGGGGCTGAAAGCTGACTACTCCGGCTCTCCGTGTGCGTGTCAACAACAGCTTTTTGCCGGCCCTGACGTCAGTGTGTAGATAACCACGGCCCCGAGGATCCGCTAGTGTCAGGCTCCTCTAACTGCTGGGGGCGGATCGTGAAGGGATGCCCAGTAACATTCAAAAATAGATCCAACATTCGACCAGTGAAGAGCCATGGTGATAAAATGCCCGTCAGAGAGTTTTGTCTTTGCTCTGAAATAATGGAGCGTCCGTGGGCGTTGGTAGCTCACAACAATGAGTCTTTTGCCGTTGGTACCGATGCTAGGCACCAAGGGTATACCATTTGGGGCTTGGACGACTAGTCTAGACTAGTCGATAGTCTAGTTAGGTGTCCCGACTAGTCGACTAGCAAATCGCTAGTTGACTAGTCTATTTCCTTATAAGGTAAATGGCCAAACAGTCCACTAGTGACCATTAACTATTTTATTTTAACCTAAATTAACTTGTATTGCAATTTCACAGCATCTGATAACTTTGTTTTATAAAATAAAGTTAATTTCATCAAATAAAACAATTTTTGTAGTTCTTTACATGAACGATGCCCTCAGGGACAAAAAATTCATTAAATAAGTAGAGTTTTTCATGTTTCGATGAGGTTTGAAGTGCCCCGCACTCTGCAGATAACAATATTTTACACTAGGTATGACTAGTCAACTAGTCTAGACTAGTAATGCCCCCGACTAGTCAGCTAGTAAAATTGCTAGTCGTCCCAGCCCTAATACCATCGTTTATTCAGTCTTCGAACTAGAATCTAGGCTTATCTTAGGGTCAATCTGATTTAGTATGGCTGTTAGGGGTATGCGACCTACTTGAACCAGTGTATGAGAAAAGCAGGGTGTAAAAATGACACTGTCAGTTATGGTGAGGGCACTCCTTGCTCAATCGTCCGTTGTGAAATGATGCAAGGCATCGTTAATTGGAATGAAACATGCAGTCAGTTAATAAAGTAAGAAATTCCCTTATTGAATATTTTTATCCTCACGCCATTTACTATTGATTGATATTCATTTTATCAATCATGTGAGTAACAGACATCAGACCCCCCAACGGTAGTTACAAACAGCTTTGAAGCCGTCGTAAGACCCACCATTAGAAGAACTAAGACTATCTTAATGCCCTTTTCTCGATTTACTGAAATTAGCACAACTACAATTCACGGGCTTGTTGTAAGTATCTGTTTACAATATGTTGATTTGCACCAGACTGTGTTTCAGGATCCGCCACTGTTTGGTTCTAATGAGACACGACGATGGGGAGGATTCGGCACCATTAAGCTGTATCAGGAAGGTTGTGCTCAATCCGTCCTGACGGCTCGTCTCCCGAGTTACCAGCGCGCCAGCCATCCATCCCTATCTACAGCAAATCCTCCGCCTGCAAAACATCTCAAAGTGTTTAGTGTGGAAGAAAACGTTCTTAGTAGTCACAAGTCAGGAGGATCTTCAACCAAAAGTGAGTGGCAACAAAGAATAAAACATAAGAGAGTCACTGTGCGCAAATGAGTAGGTACTACAGCGACATGTCCACCCTGTCTTTGAAAGCCACGGGCAAAGTCACCAAAATCCTAAACAGAGGGTACCAGTGGGATAGCGGTTATTGAATAATGGTAGGAATTATTTTGTTGTGAAGTTGTTGCTGTCACCAAGAGTTATTCTTAATGGCCTAAACACCATTTTTTCTTACGTTGTTGAACTACGGCAGTGGCGGATCCAGTATTTCTCGTAGGGAGGGTGCCAACCTTGGGGCGCCCCAATTTTTACCCGATTTCAGTGCAAAAATCCCCAAAAACCTGCATGAAAATGAAGAAATTTTGGCCCGTAGGGGGGGCCCTCCCGCGCCCCCCCCCAGATCCGCCAATGTACAGTGTTCAACTTGTTTCACTCGATTGGGACCAATTACTTTGTTCAGAATTCCAAACAAGGGAAAGGAGGGCTATGGTAAAGAGGGCCTTATAAACAAGATGATGGTACTGGTTCCCTTTCCATCAAATTTATTGCACAGTTGATATAAGGAAGAGTCGGGTGAGAGTGGTCTTATATTACTTCATTGTAAGACCCATGTATTTTCCTTATTTCCAAAGTCCAACGTATTTTCCAACATTTAGCACAGGTTTATTTCAGATGCAATTTGTGTCTATTACCGTCCACACTGGGCTCGTTGTCACTCTGGATTGACCTACATAACCAGGATTGGACTACGTTGGTTTGTCTCATGTCCAGGGAGTGAAAGCGATTTGGTTGTTTGCGTAATTGATGTTGCAGTTCAGTACATAAAACCACTATTAGTGCATAATATTATGAAATACTATAACCGATACATGTTTTTTCAATAGCATTGTTCAATAACACAAACTATTTTGGTCCGTAAAAATTTAATGTGGTTTTTGGTCAATTTAACTTGACCTCAGTTTAGTGATATGATTTTGTCTAATATTCAATAATTTTACTGCACGCTTTCATAACCCTGAACGCATCGTCCTTAATGTTTCGACGTTAATGGTGTAATGCGGCTAACACAAAAGAACTGGCCTTAACGCGTTAATGTTCTTGATTAGGTGCTGTTCATTTTGTGTTATCTATATTATTATTGGGAAACATTGAGACAAAAAACGTAAGGTCACAGAAATATACAGGTGGTAGTTGAGAGCCCTGTATTGTGGAACGTTAAGCCCGGGGAATGATCCGTGTTGGATGTTCGGTGTCAAGTCGTGCCTGTTAGAGAGAACGGTGACGTCTGATTAATCTCAGGCTGAGGACGTTCACCGCACGAGCCTGTTTATAGAGCTGCTGTCCTTGAGAAAAAATAGACGAGAAGGGCCCACCACACTGGGTGCAGATACCTCGTGCTCTTGCTGCAGTGACCAACCGATTGCTGTGCTGAAAGTAGTTCTGTCGCCTGTCTCATTGGCGGATCCAGCGGCGTCAGAGGCGCGCGCCCCTCCTACAGCCCAAATTTTCTTAATTTTCATCCAGTTTTTGGCGATATTTACGCAAAAATCGGGGTGCCCCAAGGTTGACACTCTCTCCTGCCATACAAGAAATCCTGGATCCGTCAGTGAGCCTGACCTGAGTAATGTATTCGAGGCATAAGATTTCTACTTACAAATCGCATAGGTTTTAATCATACACACTTCTTAAAATTGTTAACATGATGAAATGTTTGATTTGAGAATTCATATAACCTGCGGGGGGCATTAAAATGCAGAATGAATTACAGACAGAGAAAGATAGACAGACAGACAGGCAAGCATGGGTGAAAATCAAACTCTTAATATTGCACTGGAGATCTAAATAATGAAGATCAAAGGGATTTTTTCTACTTTCGTAGGCTGTCACCAAGAAATAGACACAAGTTCATTTTCCACGAAGTATAATTTTGGTATCCAATGAAGGCTTCACCTTTTAAAGTATAAATTTAGTCCACTTGTACTTCTTTTAAGATACGTTTCTAACTATAAATACATATTGGCGAGTCATTAGGCCCCTGTTACCCGGCTGCTCCTCGATAACGTGCGGATCATGTGGACGAAAGGCGATCTGTATCAGAAATGACGGTTCAGGCTGTCTCAACCTAACCCCACGAGTCGCTCACACAGCTGTCTCACTGTAACCCCAGGAGGCGCTCACAAAGCGGTGTTTATGTTTAACTCGGCTAATTCAATACATTGGAAAACCGTCCCCTTTTGGATTTTTTCGCATCTTAGGCTGAAATCGTCTTTATTTCATTTGGTAGCTTTTCTAAAGGAGCCTTACAGAGAAATGAATAGGATTTCGTGAGTCGTTAAAAGATGAGAAAAGGAATAGTTCACTAAGACAAAAAATCTACAGTCGTAGTGGTCGGTTGTTTAGGTTCCAAGTGTGTTGGAAAGAGAAAAAATGGGTGAAACTGGAACTGCTCTGCTAAATTGTTAATTTAGCACTGAGGTGAATGACGTAACGCGTAATGTGCAGTGCAAATTGAGAAAAATATCGCTCCCGAGAGACGCAAAGGGCGGAGGAGCTAAATAATCAGGACTAAACGACGGGAGGCATCAAGTCCGAGAGCTCGCAGATCGATCTTGTGCAATATGCGGCTGGTTTGGCTACTGATCGTCACTTGGCACGGAAATCACTCGCCTAACGTCGGGCTCTGTGCGCTCAATTTGCCAATGTCGTAACGGCTTGTTCCCCGAGGGGCGAAAGGAATAGGGAACACGCCAGGAAGAGGGGGGGCGGGGAGAGGGGGGTAGGAAGGGTTGAGAGGTCAGTCCTGTAGCCAACGCCGCAACGGGGAGGGGGTGGTTCATCTGTGTTCTGTATGTTGTTGAATACAAATGATTCGTTAGAGATGTGGTCATCATTCTTTTCACGAGGTGTAGCGTGGTGACATATTGCACTGCAACAGTAAACAGATGGACAACTTCTCCACCACATTGAAAAGAGCAGCACCTCATGACCACCAGTTCAATATATGTGTTGTAGCGAGTTACGTGATCTAACTTTGATGAGTCATTGGCTATTGTCTTTTGTTTCCTTAGTTACTGGACGAATAAAAGAAAAACCCTTTCAAACAATGCCGCGCTAAATCAGGGTAATATTGATGTTTCTTGTGATGAACAACGGCATGAAGTTTCCCTAAAACGGTGACTTCACATTGAAAATTCTTTTTTTTTATGGAACGGCTGGCTACACGCCTTGCAGTGACTCGGTACACGGGGGTCCGGGGGTCGGACAGGCGAGACCTGCACGGAAATGAGTGTTTGCCACTTCCCCCCTGTGGGTCATGATCCAGCGAGGTCTTCAATATCATGTCCTGTTAAATTAGCTCTCCAGCTTCGTGCAGCTCTTCTCTCCCTGTACACAGCCCGGGCAGCGCTGTATGCGTCGTTTTTCTCGTCTTCGTGATACATCTCAAACTTTGAAATGCAGCGACTGGTAATTTTCATTAGTCGACAAGTCGAGTACTGATAGTCATCGATTAGTTGATTAGTTGAAACTTTTCTTACAACGCGTTTTCATAACCCTTAACGGCCATGCAGTTACAGTCCAACGCCACTTCTTTAGCGTTGGGTTCACGTCAAGGTTTATGAAAACGTATACTGTTAATGTTCCTCAACGCTGTTCATACTCTCTTGGCATCACGCAACTCTTGTTATGCTCAGTTATTTGCGTTTTGCAAGCTGTGTAGAAGAGACATTTCATAAAAGTATGTCCTTTCAGGATTAAAGTGCACAAATTAAAATATGTGCAAATTATTTAATTTCGTGCATTTTGGTGCACTTATTTAGTCTACCACTTTGAATTTTTAAACTAATCGACTAGTAAGTCGTAGTCGATTAATCGCCTCTGCACAGTAGCGGATCCAAGGGGGGCTTTAGGGGCCTGGGCCCCCCGACCTCTGTTAAACCATGTTTGTCCGCCATTTTGGCCCCCCCTCCGTCTGTTAAAACATGTTTGGCGGCTATTTCGGCCCCCCGAACAAATTTCTGGATCCGTTACTGCTGCACTCGAATAGTCGTGGCAACCTTATCTCAGAAAGTAAAGAAACTTTTAGCGACCTCCGGGGCGGCAGGAAGCATCGGATAATTGGGTCTACACAGCTTCATGTGTGCGACACACTTTATGGAAAGTACTTTCAATTTGAGACGAGGGCTCTTGGGGCCGCTCAGATATAATATCGAGATGCTGTAGTGTAGTGGGTAGGGCCGCGATAACAATTCCGAGTCAATTTTAAGGAAATTGATCAAAATAAGAATTACAACCTAAGTAAATCTGTCTGGTGCAACATTTATTTTCAAAATCTTGGAGCATTTGGGCGACAATTACCAATTTTGGTATTTACAGATTTGACAATTTACGTATTTATGCATTTAAACATCAGGCTAAGAAATGTGTATTAATTTTCGAATAATGATTGAAACCTCACACTGTGATTTTAAGCGGGTCAATAGCATAACGCGATGTATTTGCAAATATGTGTCTATCATTCTGTCTGTCTTCGTCTATTTTGTCTGTTGTCTCTTCTAATTTGTGTCTCTGTCCAAATTTGGTTCTCAGTTCTGTCCATTTACCATTTGTGCTGTAAGTCTTAAGATGTGACCAGACCAGTTTGGAGTGAGTTACCTCACAGGTTTGAACATTCACAAACACAAGTGTCGATATATTTGCCCGTCCAGTCCACTAGATTTGTGAGGACCGCCTCTTTGCAGTTGGAAGCCTTACTGTGAGAGCACAGTGAGATTGGTTTGGCTGAGTTTCCGCCCGATTACACCCGTAGCCCCGTGCAGTCAGGGGCCGCTTTCATTAGGGGAATTAGTGGCAGGAGCTGGGCGCTCTCCGGGCCCTTTTTTCAGTGGATAAGAGCTGTACACTACAGGGCTCGGCGCCGACGTAATTGACGAGTGGAATGAGAGGTGTGCTGACGTGACGTGATAGGTCCGGTATGCAGCGATTAGATTGTCAGGGGGAATAACGCTCGGACTGGTAGCGGATCCTTTGAGACGTAGATTGTCAGGGGAATAACGCTAGGGCTGGTAGCGGATCCTGTGAGAAGTGGATTGTCAGGGGATGAAAACGTATATATAATGCTTAACGCTAGGAAGGATACTTTACGATTCTGTAGTGCATAGTATGGTGGGAGATAGCGAAATACCTGGGATGATGTTAAATGCTAACATTGCACTGAATGCTTTCCCATCTATCTGAACTTGTAAAACTGCTAAAAAACATCATGTTTGAAGAAAATGCCAACACACTAAACTACCCCGCAAATTTATCCAAAACACAATTAAAGAAAGTTGATGGGTGTGCTGGGAAGGTGTGAGGTCCCGGTAGCTCAGTAGGTAGAGCACCGGTCATGTAACTCGGAGGTCGTGGGTTCGATCCCCACCCGGGGTCCCAAACTTTTTTCAGCACACACATAGTAAGGTATTGCAAATGAATTAATTTTCGCCAACCCATACAGCCTGGATGAATCGTTAT
>JBCAUI010541494.1:0-10804 GCA_038406195.1 Haplosyllis anthogorgicola
AAAGTGTAAAGCATTTGTTTCTCTCAATCACGGAAGACCCTAACCCCACCGCAAGAAGAGCAAACCTCGACATGTATGTCAGAGACTAGTGTCGAAAGAAAAAAGCTTTTATTTACCCTTGCTGTTGTCGATTCAGGTGAACCGTTTGGAGGATAAGCGTGGAGGGCTGGAGCAGGTTGGACGAGCGGCACAGAGCCCGGTGGATGAGAGTTTCCAACGCGGGGGATCGCGAGGGTCAGCCGAGTGGGGCAAGAGCAGCCAGAACAAGGAGCAGGGCGGAAGTCTTCCTACAGACAGGTCCGGGGTTATGGTGAAGAATTTATCCAATCAGCAGCAGCCCTGTGATATGGACGCTATGGATACCACAGAGGAATTATCCAATAATATCGGAGTTGTTGAGCCGGCATTGATGGAATCGTCCAATGAGATTCTTTACACCACAGAGGAAGAATTTGCCATAGCAACAGCAGTAGAGGGGTCAGTGAAACAAGCACTGGTAGCAGAGTTCCTTAACGATAGTCATCATGGCTACCAATACAGTGCAGATGTTGAGGATGGAATCTATGATGCAGCGACAGAATACGTCACAAATGTGAACTCCCTGTACAACTATGGGGATACAGTATCAGATGGCTCATCCGTAAACGGTGATGAAAATGCAAGACTCGATACATCACCCTGTTCTGCCGACATAGAAATCAATGAAAACACCGAAGTTACTGATGACATTTGTAAGGAAGGGACACCCCTTGTTAAGATCTCAGAATCCACAATAAAAACGGGTAAATCTCTAGTCAAATCTTCTCCAGTCACGACAGAAGCAAATAAAGTAACAACAGCTGGAACTGTTGTTACCACTGCCGCGAGTATCGTCGCAACAACATCAGGCAATAAGTCAGTAACAGCAATGCAAGGTACGTCATTACTGCGTGGTGTTGCAGGTATACCTGTACGGCATGTACCGCCTGTTCCCATTCCTGCACCTCCCGGTGCAATATTTCCAGCCACAATGTCACCTGTGATGCCTCATCTGTCTCACCAGATGGCATCAAGGCATGCATCGATAGCAGCAGCAGCTGCTTCTGCCGCTGTTACTGCAATGAAGGTTCACACTACGGGACAGCACCCTCCTGGTGCTCCAGCAGTTAACCTACAGAGTGTTACAGGGCAGCCAGTCATAAGAGGTGCTGCTGTGCCTTCCGGGCCACGCTCAGTATCCCCTGGACATGCAGCAGGAACACCACTAGTACACCATGCACTGATGTCACCAACAGGGAGAGTTATGGTACCCACATCGATGGTAACAACTCCAGCACACCCAGTGGGTAGCTCTGTACCCACATCTCATACCATCGTTCGCCAGGTCGTACCCAGCCCCACTGCTGCACAGGTCATACGACCTGCCACTGCCACACGGCCTCATGTATTTAACGGTGTGACATACATGCAGTCACCAAACGGGATGGTTACAGCTGTGCGCCATGTAAAGAGACCAAGCTTCGATGCCTGCTATCAACATTCTTACAAGGTTCGAGCATACAGTCCCGTATGAGATGAAACAATACCGGAAACTGCTTTTAATGTTACACGTACTGCATATTCGGGTCTTCTCTTCTGGACTATGAATGTCAGTAAATATTTCGGAAAAGACGAAAACTGTGATCAAATATCTCCCAATATTCCCGGGACGTAGATTATATAATGAACAGGGTAATTGTTAAGTGTTAACCCTTTCGATACCCTAGGGTCCTACGAAATAGTGCTTTTTAAGAGAAATGGGGCATGCTAATCGGAGGCAGTCATCACCATTAAATTATGTTGCAAGAATTACATGTTAAGTGTGGGTCAGAAGGTTATACATAGGGCTTTGAACAGCACCAGGTTTGGTTTGTGAGCTGGTCATCAGATGGCCACTACACTTGTTTAAAGATGGCTTACACCCTTGATTTTTCCCAAATTTACCTCAAAAATGTAACTTTAATTGTTACTTGTGTTAGTCTTTTCACTGAATGGGACCTTATTTGGTGCCAGGCAGTTAGTGAGGGTGGTCCTCTAATGTGCTGACCATGAGCCAATAACATGTTGTAGATACCCCTAGATATACACGCTTGAAGATTTGAAAACGTCAAATTTTGCTTGGAGACAAGGGGTGCACTGCCCCCTGTGACTCCCTTTAATCCCTATTTAGGGGGGAGGGTGCAAAAAAAATGGGCCACTTTCTAAATCCCAGTCCATTTACGCTTACTTCTAAAACCTCACTTTTGGGCTAAATATGGTCCAGAGGGTCCTCCTGGGTCCAAATATGGCCCAGGGGAGCGCAGCACTGCCCCAGGTATCAAAGGGGTTAATGTTGATGCGGCTGTTTTTCAAATACATTTTACTACGTCAAAATTACGTAATCACTATCGAATCATGTGATTCATATTTTCACATCCCTGACAGACCAGGAGTTCCAGCCTGATCTTTGTTTTAACAGGCTGACTATCATTGTAACCAAAATACAGGCATATTGATAATCAACATAGTTTTCAGAATCAAGTAAATCGTTTTGTACCCATTGGCTTGTTTTTCTTCCTAAAAGTCTCAATACGAATAAAAATTGTCATAAATATCCGTAAATGTCTCGATGTATAAATTATTTTCCACCTCTCTTTATTTTATGGCATACTTGAGTGTCAAGACAAATAAGGGATGTAAGTAAACGATTCAATTCAGCTGGTTTCTTTTGCTTACCTGGTTATTTAATTCATATTTCTAAGTGTACATAGACACCGTTTTACAGTAAGACATGTATCTATTCCACACGGCAGGGAAAGTTCAAGCGTAGTCACGAATTTCAAAGCGGTTCGAGTATTTTCAGAAAATGGGTATCTACACCAAGACGAGATACCCCATACGCATACGTCACTAAATTTACATGAAAAGAAAGTAAAACGTACGGAAATGGTAGGAACTAAGAAAATTTGGATTTTAAGTTTTTATTGAAGAAATGGAAAACGTTGTAACAGTCTCAGCTACGCGCCGGTCTCAACTACGTGCCGGTAAGTAGTTTAAATTTGCGTAGACAGTTGTCAAAAGTTATTTTTCACATACTTTGTGTTGGCGTCACCTTATGTTTCTCTGAAATGAATAAATATGCTTTGCAAATGCCATGTAGTAATAATTGTAGATAAATAAATAAATAATGTAAATTTATTTATAAAAGTGACATGTAGTAAATAATCATGTTTCTAAAATTATTTATTTAGAAAATTTATTTATTTATTTAATAAATGACTTCTTTTAAGTAAGTAATTTTTTTAAAATCTGATTGACTTATTTAAATTTAATGATAAGATAAAAAAAATGATATATGATGAATAAATAAATTTATTTGTCTATGATTATATTTACTACATGACACTTTTGTAAATAAATAAATTTACATTTTTATTTTTTATGTTCATTTATCTAGAATTATTACTACATGACATTTGCAAACCATATTTATTCATTTTGGAGAAACGTAAGGTGATGCCAACACAAAGTATGTGAAAAATAACTTTCACTGTCTACGCAAATTTCAACTATTTACCCAGGTTGTTATCTGAGGAGCGTGATTGGGCCATGGCTGGGTTACGTGCCGCGTAGTTGAGCCAAGGCTGGATTACGCGCCGCGCGTAGTTGAGCCGCGCGTAACTGAGCCTGGTACACCGTAACGTGTAATGTTATCTTGTTTTCAGATAAAAGTTGTGATTTCTATCTTAACTTTTACTTTTCTATTCGAACTACTATTAAGAACGGAAATTCTACAAATGTCAAGGCGAGGACCATTATATGAAGTGAGGCTTCTTATGGGGTGCGAGGAAAACGTGTATCACGGTGGTCGAATTGAGCCAAACGGACACATTACACTGTAAACAATAACGTAACCGGAGCAGAAATGGAAGTTGCCATTTTGCTCGTGAAAACTTAAAAATTGAATAAGCTTTGTGCTTAAAACCTTTTGTGATTATTTCTGAGTTTATGTGCACAAACATTGTAATAAATCACCAAGAAATACATGAAAAGTGAGAGATATTAACAGTGGCGGCTCCAGGATTTTTCGTAGTGGGGGGGCGCCAACCTCGGGGCGCCCCTATTTTTACCCGATTTTAGCGCAAAAATACCCAAAAACTGCATGAAAATGAAGAAATTTTGGCCCGTAGGGGGGGGCGCCTCCCGCGTCCCCCCTAGATCCGGCAATGATTAATGAATTTCGTAACTCCCAGATATTTCAAAACAAAGCATCACCACAAAAGGTTTCAAATCCTAGATTCATGCATGTTCACGCTTCAAAATACATTTACAATTTATGCTTTTGTTATCCTTTGCAAATAATATCCAAACTAATGGTGTAACTCATACAATCTTTGATTTCAATTTTTCATAAATAAAATGGCGACTTCCTTTTCTGCTCCAGGTTGACTGGGAATCACTTCGACCACCGTGTGTATATATTCCCCAGATTTCTTTCATTTTATTAGTTTTTAGGGGAGATTCATTTGAGTTTTTTTTTTTAAATTCGATGTCCACCAAATTCACCTAATAAGGGAGGACCTATGCCTTTACCATTTTTTGGCAAGACTACCATTTATGGCATGCCAGTGACACTAATTTTGGCGTCATAAACTGATATCAAAACCAGCGCACTCGAGGTTTTTACTAAATCAGTTTTTACCTAATTAGCCTAATTCACCTAATGGAATATGTCTGGTTACCGCCCGCGTATGCGGGAAGGTTATGTTTTCAGTCGTGTCTGTGTGTGTGTCTGTCTGTCTGTTCGTCTGTCCGGGCTGTACAATGGTCCCCGGCTACATCGATATATTTGGCGACATAAAATTGTATCGATATAAGCGGGATATCGATATAAGCAGAACAAATATCTACATATTTTAATTTGACTGACTGCAAGAGATTGTATCGATGTAAGCGGGATGTCGATATTTCGATATCGATATAAGCGGGGACGACTGTATTGCATTTGTACATTTTAGCCTAATTTTACACAACAGCTGTCGAGATTCTTTTTACCCAATTGTGAAAACAATAGAGAATACCCAGTGTATTTGTTTTTGAAGGAGCGCGGTCCTTATATCTGTCGCAAATTGAGAATCCCCATTGATGGTCTTTATTTTTGGAGCATGCATAGAGGGCGGCATCTTCTAGTGCGAAATCCCCATAGAGTGACAAATATATTGAGCGTTTTGTAATGAAGAGATACCTGCTTAATGTATCAATCGTCTTTATCATTCTCAAATACAGTTTTCACTTTCATAAAGTACATTTGTTCACTTTTATTTAGTAAATCTACTTTAACTCTCAGCACGCAGATACATTTATACAAACATTTACTAAAGATACAAGTAAACCCACTGAGCTCGTCTTTGCTTTACTCATTTCGTTGCCGACTTACCATAAGAAATTTATCTTTTAACTCGATCTTTGTTTACGACGAATATGTCTGGTGGTACCACCAAAGTTCAAGTTAACGAATCGCAATTTTTATTGTGTATTGTTAATCTGTACAGCCAATCAATGAAACGTTTCATTCAAAACTATTTTACTAATAACCATAATGTTGATTGTCAAAGGATTAGCCTTCGGTTAAAGTTACCACCAGGAGCACTGCAGTCTAGAGACCAGTTGAGTTAATGCCAGGGTTGCCACTGGCTTCCCACCTTACACCTGCACCTGCAATCATGTGACAGTCTACAGACTATCCTATTGGTTAATTAGAGTTACGCATTAGCATCATAATTATCTTTGGTAGCCAACTTAGTTATTTCAACTTGCACCTACTTGAAACAACATGTGTTGTTTTGTACCAGAGTTAATAAATCATTCGAAGTCTAGAAACTCTTGTTCTAGTCTTTTTACATTGATAACTTAACATAAAATGTTTTGTGCACTATGCGTTTGTATAGTATTACGACTGGAAAAGAACCCTGGATATTAATTTTACAATTTACATACTTTCACTGCGCAACAAACTGAAGTGTAAATTAAGACACTGTGTGCAAAGTTACCATTTATATTACGAGCACTCTTTGGTCTCTGTTTCAATACTGAATTGCAACTCTGTCGACAATCAGCTTATCAACATACCAACCTACTAGATTTGGTTTCTCCAGTTTTGCATACACAATGCTCCCAACTTGGTACGCGTGTACATAAATTTTCTTTCAACAAAAGGAATTAAGTAAACCATGTAAGCAAATTCCACTGCAATGCACTCGCTATAATATTAGCAACTGACAAGCATTTCTGTTTTCCATTCATCAATCCTGTTAGTTGTTCTAATCTTTACGCACATGAGTATATCACAATAACAGGCTACACAGAAGTTTGTATCACAATGTAAACTTGCAGTATCCACAGCCAAGTATTCTGTCGTCCTGATCAGTAATCCACGTTTTAGTTAAATATGTCCCCTAAAAACGTGAAATAAAAATAATTGTAGACACTCCAAATTCCTCAATTATACACAAATAGTTAGGTCAATATCTTAATGGTATCACGTAACGCATAAGTGTAAGTCTAAAATGCATCATTTGAAAAATGACTGTTTTGAGAAACCCCTTGCCTTTTACGACACTTTTGGGTGAAAAAAGTTGGTATTGCTCATGGACTTGTTGTACTTGTATAATATTCTGACCTTTGGCAGGAAGTTCGGGATCTTCATATTTTTAATGTATCTTTTCTTTCCTTCTTTGATTGGACAACTTAAGACCTTTTTCTCTGGTACTCCTATTTGGAAAAGAGAAACAGTAAAATTAATGGCACATTTCATTTTACACTTCAAATCCATCCAACTTTATTTTAAAAACCGTGTGCATCTTCATTCTAATTTGCTTCCTCTTTGCTACTTGGCCGGGAGTTGGAGACAACTTATATGTTTGTGGGATGGAGCACTCTCATAGCAGTTGGTTATAATATTCACACAAAAAATGGAGCCAAAAGTAAATGTATGAAATTCACTTACTGTCCTCTGCAGTGCAGAGGGGAAAGTGATTTTTGTAGAGTTCTTTGCCGTTGTAATAAATCTCCACAAATAGTTCACCATCTGATACAACTCTATCTGAAAACGTAGATTGGTATGGATTAGAATAATGTCTTAATATTAGCATTTAGGTCTTTTCCACATGCACACTTAATTAATTGGAAACATCACGTTATTTTAAGAGAAATTCAGTTTCAATGTTTAGTTGACAGAACAGAGGAAACGTGCAAAGTTTTTGCAGTCCAGATTACATTTTCATTTTTGACTGAGAAGATTTGCGAAGGGCAGCGACTGGAAATGAAGATCTTATTATTTCTATCAAATTCTTTTATTTTTCTACATACTCAGGACAAGTTTTTTATTTCTGCTTTCATGAAGCCGGCAGAAAATAAATTGCAAAAAGTTTGATAAAGCCAAACAAATGAACAATTTAATGTCCGATATTAAGTGCACAGCACTAGTAATTCAAATAATGATAAACTGTGATTGACAGCTTTTTATCAACAAGTGGTACTTTCTGGCCCACTCCTGAATTAAATTTGCATGCAAAATTCAAACCACACTCATGCAGAATGTATGGATCTGAGGTCAGCCTTTATCTCCAGTTAAATTCTTTTTTTTGGAGGCAACTATTCCACGTTAGTGATAAAAACTTGTACTGACGTGGCACACTTCAGTGACTTATATCATGAATCGAACTCAGTGCAAACGAAGCATTGGCAAATCCAGGGGGCGCGGGAGGACCCCCCCCCCCCCCAGGCCGGAATTTTTTTCATTTTCATGCACTTTTTGCTGGTTTCCCCCCATTTTTTAGGGGTTTTTCGAAAAAAATTGGGTTGGCGCCCCCCGCCCCCTACGGGAAATCCTGGATCCGGGCCTGCGAAGTTTCAATTTATCAAGGTCTCGCAATTAAAAGTCACAGAATAAACATGTACACATTACAGGTTATTATCATGCGAACATGTATATACTTACCAAGAGTAAAATTGGCCCATGATTCTGTTTTAAGTCCACCAAACTCATGATCTGGTAACAGGATGACTTTGCCAATTGTTGGACGATTTGGTCCCGGCTCTACAAAATAAGAATTGTACATGTACATGTATTGAGATATTTAACATCAATAGTTAGTTTGATCTTCCTGTTAGCAGTCAAATGGCATATGCAGGGGTTGGGGGTTTTCATCATTTTCACTTTCTGAAGATATCTTACAATGCGGAACTATAGGCATTCCTCTTTTTGGAACTCCTGGATCTACCATGGAAATCAACCAGCATTCTGTACAACTTGAACTTCAGTCATCATTAATGCGGGACGTAAATATGCATTAACATAGTTTCATTTACAAATGATCAATTCCCAACCCATCGGGCATACTGTTAACAAAATGTACACACCAGTGAATGTGCAAGGTGGGGCACCTCACAGTGTATACAGTGACCAACTTCTCCTTTTCCTGCGCTGCCACAGGAACGAGGAAACGTTGAAGTTGAGGTTGAGTTACAACTGAGTTGCGTCTGACAATACAAATACGACAGCTTTGTTGGACACATTAATGAAAATGTACTAGACTAGTTGACTTTCAGGTAACCGGTCTAATCTTTGCTTTTTATTCATTGTTTCTTTTTATTATGCTTTTTATTCATCATTTCTTTTTATTAGTTTTCTCTAAAACTACACTGTGTTACACGGTAAGACATGGCCCACATGTGCATAAATATACCAAGATCATATAGTGCAACAGTAATTTGAATGTATTTCAAACAGAAATATTGAATAAAGTTAAGATTTAGATCTGACAAAATGTCAACAATAGAAAGTGCAAGTGTACTAATTAAATACGCATTTTGCATCCGACAAAGCTGTCGTACGCATTACTGTCGGATTCAACTCAATTGTAACTCAACTTCAACCTCACCGTTTGGTGAATCCTGCTGCCGTGGCGTCATCAAATTCATTTTGGTCGCTGCGTAACCTATTCTGTGTGACAACTCGGTACTTTGGGTGGGTTTTCATGAAAACAATCCTCGATCTTATCGTCCATTTACTCACCACATGAGTTGAGATACACATCCCCTACATCCACATGATCATTGACTTTAATCCACAGGTCCCACTTTGCTTGTGACAGGGCTATCGGATCAGGTGCGTCACCATCAAAGTAAATGTAAAAATCCTCTTCTCGGAGTCCCTTCATCCCGACCTGAGATAGACTCCTAGATTTCCGGTTTGCTGCCAGAATATCTTCTGTTGGTGCGTGAACAAACAATGTGAAATAAATGTAGGTACATCCGACGACCATGACCATCACAGTACCGATCACACACCGAATCCACATCTTTGGCATTGGAAAAGATCTCATTTGGAATGTTTGACTTCAAATTGTTAATGAGAAGAATAAACACAAAATAAATTGTGATTTTCCAAGTTGATGAGTATTTTTCAGGAACGTAGGATTCTCTTTGTTTCTTCCAAAGTTTCTGTCGTTTCTAGCCGAATATTTAATCGCCCTTTTGTTTTCAGCAATAACAGTATCAGCAAACATTTCATCTTGCCATCAGTATCTAAAAGTACAATTGATTTGTATACATAAAAGATCAGTCCTTACATATTCAAAACAAAAGCTTCTAATACTTTGTTTCAAGGTCGTAAAGCAATAAATTTTTATTTACGTTGTATTTTAGTTAATACATTACCAATTGCGAATCACTTGGAAACAAAGGAAACTGTACAGTTAGCATACAGATGAACTATAAACAGATATAGGAAACAATTGATCCTGTGATAATGCACTGATATGGCTCTGCCAGCTGATCTCAAGGGTCAAAGTATGAGGCTCTCTACAATAGATTATATCCTAAACACGTGCCAAAAATAACTTATTTCTAACAAGGTCAAATTCCATGTACGTGTAAAAACTTTCAAATGTTACCGGGAGCACGTTACACCGGTACATGTTACAAACTTCTCGACGTATACGAGTTAACTATGAAATCCAGAAGTTTCTAACAGGCCTAATTAGCCTTTATGAGGCCCTAATTAATTGTTACCATTGAAGTCACATTAACAGCACTGAGTACAGTAATCCTCGGTTGCTTTGATTTTTTTTGATCACGCAAAATTTAATCGAAGGAACTGAATAATCGATCCAACTGAATTGCAATGTATCAGACTGCTAAATTTTAAAAGAATAAAATACAATCGAAGAAAGAGAAAAATCGAAGAAGCTTCAGTCGAGCTTGTGGTTAGGTTTATCAATTATGCTCCCATTATTTACCTTTAATTCTCCAAAGCTGGTGCCGTACTGCGATTTAATTCTAATCCTGTTTTCTTCTGTACAAAGAATAGCACAAAAACAGCTGATCACTATGGCACTGGTAGCACTGATTTGTATTTAACTGTCTTTTATCTATGTTTTATCATAACGCTCATCTCCATTGTTGTATGTAGTTATCAATTAATAAGTAGGTTATATACACAAAGAGAATACTTGTAACACAACTCGCCACTTTTTGCTCCAAAACTTAAAATCCGTAACAAAGAAACCCTCCTTTTTCGCAGTTACAGCACAGCTGTAACCCTGGATTGTTTATTATTAGTAGTGGGATCATGTGATAGATAAGTACATTTGCACCAGGATACGAAAGTACTCTACTGGAGGCAGTACACTGGGCCCCTGCTCGTGCATTGGCGGATCCAGGATTTCTCGTGGGGGGGGGGGGAGCCAACCTTGGGGCGCCCCAACTTTTCCCCAATTTTTTCGCAAAAACCCCCCAAAACTGC
>JBCAUI010541505.1:0-10804 GCA_038406195.1 Haplosyllis anthogorgicola
TTTAGCTCTTACAACAGCCCAGTGATCTAGATCACTTTATGCTCCACTTACTCCAAGTCAAAACATTGGTTTCCATTTAAAATATTTAAGATGGCACCACATTCTAATATTTTCTAATATGATTAGATGGTTCGGTACCGCGAAGGATGTATCCTTATGCAGATTTTAACAAAGGTTGGCGTAAAGCGCTGCGTTATTAATATCGAAGCTTAAGCCTAACATTAGTGACCCTCCCCGTAGTGCAGTGGTTAGTCTGCAGCGCTGCTGCATAGGCAGCCCGGGTTTTATTCCAGACAGCGCAGTGTCTGGGTAAATCAAACCTCACAAGACCAAGGGGTAAAATTAGGACCAGCTCTTTGTAGGATGGCAGAATGGAGCATTCCTGATCACATTACCATAAGGTGATGGCCCACTTGAATGGATAGCTCACACCAAGGTTGGGTGAGTTCTCAGGTGGGTTCCTGGCTGGGAAGTTAAGTGGTAAAAAAAGCCTTTGTTGTGTAATCAGCGCAAAAAAATGCTGCATATTAAAGCTGAAAGATCCAGTCTAAAAGACCGGTTTTGTGCGTGCAGAGTCATTTGCAATTGGGAGCTGGAACAGTCCACAACCATACAAGGTTATAGGGATGGACCTAGTGGGCACAGCACAGCAGGTCAGGGGCGGATCCAGGATTTCCCATTGGGGGGGCACCCGGCCCATTGGGGGGGGCACCACCCCTATATTTGCCCAAAATTTAGCGGAAAGTGCATGAAAACAAATAAAATTTGGGCCATTAGGGGGGGCGCATGCTGGCGGCATCCCCCCTAGATCTGCCAATGCAGGTAGATCAAACATGGGGCTGGATGTACAATGTGCAGTGACTTGGTCAGAAATGAATAATTTGTCAGCAGAACTTGCCTTTTATATGGGCACTGGCTCCAACTGACTGGTCACACAGTAAAAACATTCAGACCTATTGTGAATGTGACACTTCCATTGTGACTAATTACAATGCATATTGTCTCAATGCTCTCAGCTGAACTGGTGTCAAGAAAGTTGACATCTCAAAATTAAAGATGGCCATCCCCCAAAATATTTCTCCTGACCAATGACAAACCATGCCTCTTCAATTTGAATATGAAAAAAGTTTCTTTCAGCTTTAAGCACGATAACTTTCATAAAACCCATTGCTCGTCTTACTCCTGTGACGACCTTTAAGATACGATCTTTAAAACATTGCCTGATGTATGATCTTCGTTACAAACAATGGGAGACTGATTGAAGATACTTCACAAAGGGAAATAGTTATTAGTTCCTACAGGGTCTTAAGATGCAATGACGACGACAATTAAAAGATTTAGTTGCAGGCAGCTGCCAGACAGGTGATTTGTTTGGGCCATGAAGCTGTTCCTGCTCTGTTACCCGTCACATTCATCTTACACTAGGGTTGCCACGACTAGTACTGTTCACGCGTCAACTAGTCGAGAACTGATAGTCGTCGACTAGTCGATTAGTTGAAGGTTTGCAATATATTTCTCAAAGCTGTATGTAATCACTTCATAGGGCTGTTTTTGCACTCAACTATTTACAATTTGCAAGTAGTTTCATTCATGTGTCTTTTTCACCATTTAAGTTTTTAGAATAAAAACCATGTTGAATTTTTTTGACTAATCGACTAATGATTTGATTGTCGATTAGTCGTCACTAAACTCGACTAGTCGATTAGTCGTTCTAGCCGTGGCAACCCTATCTTACACAGAGCTGGGCGTAGTCGAGTGCAAGCTGATGTGCGTCACACCTCAGCAGGCAACATTACTACACGCTCGCCATACCAGGGTAGTGAAATGGACCCAATCGAAAGTTTCAATAGCACAGATATTTATTAATTCACTTAAAGTATTGCATTGATTTCTGAGGTATGTAGTTATTACTGTAATAAATGTATTTTATTTAAATATGATTTACTTGTTTGTTTCATATCTGTATCACATCTTTGGAGATAGTGATATAACAGTTTTATCACTGTCTCCAAAGATGTGATGCAAATACTAAAAGGACAAATAACTATAGTTAAATAAAAGAAATTTATTACCGTAATAGCTACATGCCTCAGAAATCAATGCAATACTTTAAGAGAAATTAATAAATATCTATGGTATTGAAACTTTCGATTGGGTCCATTTCACCACCCTGTATACAGTGAAATCTGCATTGGGCAAACCACCCAGAGTTCTTGGAAAAAAGTAAGTAGATGACAGTAGGTTTGCCCAATGGAGCACAGCATACTTAGTAAAATCATTTTGGTGATTCAGAAACAGTTCGCCCAATGCAGATTTTACTATAATAGTTATAATACTATATATAATACTATAAACGTCAGAAAGAGATATTATCTTGTCGATTTGTTCGCAAACAAAATTTGAGTTATTCCAACAGGAGGGATGGTAAGGTAGCTCATTTGCAAATATATTTTACCATCTACATATATTGCAACCTGAAGTGTCATCAATTTTATTACAAACCAAAGCAAACAATTTACAACAATCTAAATTCTAAGTCTTACATTTAACACTTCTGTTTATCACAAATGCTTACAGCAATAAAAGATAAGTTGAATATCTATCTTTCGTCAAGTTCATTTAAAGAAGGTAAATAAAACAAATCGACGACATAATATCTTGTTTTAACGTGACTAAGCAAAGCTTTAGGTAGCGTAGATCAGAAATAACGCCAACCCGTAACTGACTTGAGTTCGCATACTGCTATCTGTCTGCTGTGTCTCCCGTAAACGAGACAACCACAGATTGCATAGCCGGTGCCCATATATTGTATTTTCCGTATTTCCAAACTTCCTCAAGAAATTCTAAAGTCCAATAGCAAAATACACCGAATTTTTTTTTCACAAGGTGTCTAAAATGATCTGAAATACCCAGAAATGCGTTTTCCCTATACTGGTAGGGGGGGGGTCAGTCCAACTTCTTTTGAAAATAGGGGGGGTGTGAGTCCAACTTTTTCCAAAAATGGGTGGGAGGGTCAGTCCAACTTTTCCTGAAAATGAGGGGGTCAGTCCAACTTTTGTTTTCATCATTTCACACGAATATCAAATCGTTGAATGAAGCCGGTCCCCGTATGGCACCGGCTTAATTAAAAGCATTAAAGGCGTTAAGAGATGTGACCTGCAGGCATGTAACTACTGTATACGCACTTGACAAGTTAGTCGATGATGTAGGTGAAGGTGATCAAGGTAGCCGGCAGCCTACATGTCACTACTGAACATGTCACTACTGAACATGTCACTACTGAACAAACTAATATTACAACCAATTTAGGACAAAACCACTAAATTTAGCAGTAAGAGCAATTCTAAAAGAATCTCCAAATTTCAAGGGTTTCCTCATTGATTTAATTGCCTGAATTGACCAATTAGGCATGGAATTTGGTCGATTTATCTAATTATACAAAATGAATAAGAAAACCTTAACTGTAAAAAAGACAATTTCGTGAGTAATGTGTAGCAAACAGGGTGTATGAAAGGATAAGGAAGGTAGTGGACTGATACTTTCAGCCGAATTTCCCTTAAAAGGAAAACAGAAGGTTGAACTAGATCATCGATTACCCACGTCTGGTGAGTGTAAAGCACAGACAGTGATATATCAATGTGTCCACCTCTATTGACCAAACACCTGTACTGCTAATGGAAACCTCGTGGAAAAGACATGGCGATGTAAAATGTAGATTTCCATCAGTAGGGAACGAAGTGTGGCTTGTATTTATTGCCCGTCAGGTGATGCCACAATTGTGAGGCGGCAGAAAACTCCCATGCTTTACTATTGCAGTTCAGCACACCATCACATAATATTAGACATAACATCGCGATTTGTATGTCACACTTTGTACCCTATTGTAAAGTTAATGCATCACAGGAAAGTAGAGCAATGGAAATGTACTTCAGAGCAAGAAATTTCTGTTAAATCTAGTTCAAGTTGCTGGGAGAACTCCTGTGTGATTCGATGTTAAGTAGATAAGTGACCGTGTATTCACCCTATGCTGTAATTTTTACTGTCAACTAGGTGGAACCCGTCCTAACGATGGTCACCATTCCAGCCCTATCATATGATTGTGTTAATCTAATTTTCAGCCAATGAGGATCTACCCCAAGACCTCATTAACATAATTTATTATGTACAGGGCTTCCAATCACACAACAGAATACTGATTACAGGGAGATCCTCCTTATCAAATCAGAGGACAGAAGACAAAAGATGTTTGGTTGGGTGTCAGTAACGTGACAGAATTTTGCCTTATAATTGTTAGTAGTATGATTTCCTAAACTCGTGCTTGAATCTGGTAATTGAATGATGTCAAATACATGCTTACATATTATGCCATAAGAAATTGTAATTTGTTTCTACATAGTTTTATGATCTAATAAAATGAACAATGTAGGATTTTATGGCAGACAGCTTCCATTCACATGCATTGTATTATCAGTCAAGGCTCTTCAGCAATAATAAACTGTATTATACCCCAAGCAAGATCAAAACATTTTATTGTTATTAACTGTTACTTCACTTCAAACATTTTAAAATTTTAAGAAAATAATAATGATGATTTACTTGACAGCTGCGATATTCAAAACTGTATTTCACATTTAAGAATTAAATAGATTTTTGTAATTGGGTTGATAAACTGATTTTAAATACGTAATAAGTGTATGGTTCTCCATTTGGGCCATTTCCTCCGTTTAGAAAATACGCGGCGTTAAACACGACTCATCTGTTGCTGTGTCACTACATTTTCTGTAGAGCTTACAGTACAAATCTCTGGTACAAGGCCAGCTTGGTAAACAGTGAGTTATGGGCAATAATCTCAGCAATTTTAGAAGAGATAGCTATTTGATATTCAATCTTAGGGAAATAAACTTGAACATTAGGTAGATTAGGCAATTACCCTACTGATAGGTTTCCTCTGAATCACTCTTCTTGGCAGAATTTTTCTGTGAAATTAAATACCAACACATATTTTGTTTCATTTGTAATTGACCTTCCTCATGTGCCTCAATCCTTATCATTTACAGCAACTTTAACATCCAAGTTAAAGCATTCCCTGAACTGATGATGTGGGACATGTTTAATATTTCTTGCAGGGACCAAAATGCCATGTAATTAGATTATTAATGACTTAGGAAAGCATGTGGGTTGCCCTTCTGAACCAAGCTTCCCTTTGGTTGAGAAATACAGCCCTGACCATGACTATTCATCATCCACTGTTCCTCTCTGGAGAGGTATCAGTAACAGACAGTGATACATCAATGTGTCCACCTTTATTGACCAAACACCTGTTCTCTTAATGGTGGAACCACCAACAGGACATGACAATTAAGACTGTAGCTCAAAATGAATTAGACAAGGAAATGAAGCTTGTGGTTTAAATATAAGAAAAGTTTGGAGTAATAAATTTTCCATCATGTGGAACTGGTATTGGAACAGTTTTTACTTTTAGAATGTTTTCAACATTTTGGCTATCAGGGGATATTTATGTACTCATGTATTATTCATGTGAGATGCCCACTAATTGGAAGATTTACAGTGAGATCCTGTGACAGGAAAAATGCAATTAGTTTCTGCCTCTTAACCTGAAAGGAACATGTAGACCACTTCAGACAGATTACGAGCTGCAGTGATTTACTTGCCTTTATGGAGGGATAAGTTACCTGAATCTCATTGACACAGACATGATACTAATCACAGTCAGTCAGCAACAATGTTGACAGGATTTAAGCCAGATTACAAATCAAAGTCAAGATATTTATTTAGATTGTAAATTCTAAAAATAATCTTGCTAATCATTTAGGGAAATAAAGTTACATTTTTTTTCACAAAAAGAGAAAATACAAGTGCAACTCCTGAAATTGGTTTCATTTTGATTAATGGAATTCCATGCTGTGTCTTCGACTGAGATAAAAGCGCCAAAATGAAGAACCTTAACCAGATATTTCATCTTCTGAAGTTACATATTGTTGTTATTTAACAGTAGACACAGTCATGTACAAAACAGTTTAAAATTATATTTGTTATAAAATTTAAAGCGATATTTTCGGAACATGTTGCTTCCATGGAGCACAACACTATATTTTGCCTTCAGTCTTTGATTCATCAGTTGATAAATTTGATTTAACCAAAGGTTAGGTGCAATTTGTCTTTGTTTATAATGAGAGGCAGAATCTTCTTTTTTATTTATCCAGCATAGACATTTTATCATGAATATTGCATGAAGCCTGTAAAATATGCAAGAGCAATCTGTCAGTTTAACACGAAGGAGTATTCTGTGTGATACAATAATACACATCAGACTATAAATAGCTGAAGCGATTATCTCAAGCATAAAATAAATTATCATTTAAGTCTGTTTAAAGATATTTACATGAGCAATTTTATTTACCTTGTCAGCATAATTATAGTGACTGTGTATAAATTTAGCTAATAAGCATTAAGGATGCATGGCCAAATAAGTATGCAATTGGTTAATTAAGATATGACAAACCTGGCAGCAACAACTTATGTTGGAAGAAGAATGCTTCTTCAGGACTAATATGTTCATGTATTTATGTTTTGGAGCCATCCACAGTAATGCTTTCTGAAACCAATGAATATATCATTGTCCACTCCACTCTCTCCCTGAGGGACTATTGTGTGTAATTAGTGTCTATTACGTAGATATAGTGTGCCTTTGGGATCATGAAATGCATTGCCTAGTACCATTTAACCCATTTGCAGTAAATATATCAAGTACAATAAGGAAATTCTGTGCAAATAAGCCAAAAATATTAGTACTATTTGCTTTTCTTAACACACAAGGATGATATGAAAATGTTCCCTTTTTAATCATAATAAAGAGTTTCATCATATTCCAAAGATAACAAATACAGTTGATGCTAATTTTGCTGAACAAAGACCAGAAATTGTACTTCAGAGAAAAGATTTCAATTACCATGTCTTGTTTGTGATCATCCCATTAAGACAGGTGTTTGGTCACTGAAGGTGGACACATTGATATATCACTGTCTGCCACAGAGATGTCCTTAGAGAAGCACAGTGGATGATTAATAGTTAGGCTCCCGCTTCTATATCTCTTTCTTGGGATGTGGATTTTAGATGAGTAGCACACTGGCTTTTCAAGGTAAGTATCAGTAAGTATTGTGAGAAGAAGCTCCATGTTAAGCTCCACATATTTTTGATTTCAAACCATGGTAATTAATTTATGAGATTTGTCTTCATTCAGACAAGTGCAAGTTTTGAATCTCAGGCATAAATGCAAGATGAATGTGGAAAGTTGTAGAACAGGAATAGCATTACAAGCAAAACAGATTACTTCTCTAGCTGACAGCCGTGCTAAACTGTGTTTAATTGCATTTACATTACACAATAAAGTCACATAAATATTTTATGAAAGTTTTCAAACCTTCATAAAATAAGGTTCAGTTCTTTGCGTTCCTTTGTGCTAAGTATCAATAATAAATTTATCCTAAAACTGGTTTATAATGAGTTTTTGTGACTGCAAGTGGATGTAACACTAGACAGATACATATCTTACAAGAGAGATCAAGTAGATGATGGATATCTGGGTTTGTATTGAGGAAGTACTATATTTCGGTTTATATTCAACTTGGCTACAAAGCAAGTTTTCAATTCAATTAGGTTAATGAAAATTAGGGAGGTTTAGCTTCAGGTAACGTGGTGCACCACGTGACTTGAAACGTGATTTTAACAGGTTTTCACGGCAGGCAGGACCTGAAAATAGGGATTTTCAGGTTTTGACTTACCTGATTATTTCCATAAGAAAATTTAACACAAATGTATTTTAAAACAGTATAAAATTACAGAGCTGGTTTTCTGCTTCATCACCATATAAAATTTGTCTTGTAATGTTGAGATTTATACTACCAAAGTATCAGTTAAAGTGGCAGTGTGTATCAGAAAAATGATAAATTTTCATCCAAAACTCAGGTCAAAACGGGAGTTTTTGACCACGTCACGTACCGCGTTACCTGCTGCTAAACGTCCCTGTGATTCATATGCACCAGAATATTGTACAAAGATCTCTGGACCTACTTTCATTTAATTTCACTTTTTAGTGTTAAAAATTTAATGTAAGCGTAGGTGGATAACCGTCCATAGAGCAATGGATAGACGCTGCCAATAGGGTAACGTTTTAACCAATTTGACAAAATTCACACTTAAACACAGTAAAACTTGTTTTGGGCGAACTACCCACTGTGCAACACGAGCAGTTCGTGGATGGCAGTACGCTTACCCTAAACAGTGTTATATTGTTTTATATCCAATTAGCATAACTAATTTAGTGATCAAAAAATAGTTCGTCAATTGCTTTGAGTTCTCCCAAAAGAAGGTTCGCCCAAAACAGGTTTTAACTGTATGGTTTTCTATGGTTTTCAAAAATAAGTGCAGTGACGCTCTAATGTCTAATACGGTTATTTTATGTGTCGTAGTGTCACAATTGCATATTGCAAAAATATATTACACCAAATGCACTCAAAGACTTAATGATGCTGTTGTTGGCAATATGAAATAAAGTCTAAATCCACATGTAGAAATAGCTACAAGCAAGACACTCAGTAGTCTATGTCTCTATTTGTATAATACAAATGCGTCACGAGAATTTTAGTTATTAAGTTTAACGCAGTATAATGGACACACCCTCCAGACTAACTCCAGACCTTAGAAAGCTGTTCTTCTATGCTCAGGAACAGGAACTGTCTAAGCTGCTTTACACACAGGACTTCAATCAATTGTGACGTTACTTAATCTTCTTATGGGTATCTCTCTGTACAAACTTAAAGGTTAAGTCATGAAGACTAATTAATGTATTATATTACATAGATATTACGTAAGCAGGGACACATAGAGATAATGTTAAGTCATTAATACAATGCCTTGTAATGTATATGACTCACTGAAATCTTAAGCTGATGTCTGTTTTTCGTAAATTTCAAAATTAAAATCCCCATAAAATCTATTCTTCAATCTATAGGACTGTCACTTTCTATCAAAGCTGGAAAACACTATCAATTTTGAAAATAAAGGGTTAGCGCAATGCTCATGTACTGACTGTTAATTGCGATATCAATCATTGAGGAGGATGCTTTAAACCATCAGTGTTTGCATGCAACTCAGCCTGCCAGTGCAGTTGCTCAATGTATGCAATTTAAAATAACAGTCAAAAGAATCTTCCTTAACTGAAACAGTCAAATTAGAGCTGTGATCAGCAGCTTCAATATGTATTTCCTGTACAGTTTGCTGTGAAGAAGTTGTCTGTGGGGCAGTGTATGTTCATCTCCTTGGAACCGATTTGTGAAGCAAGACAGGTATCTTTCTCTTAGATAAGGTGTTGTTATGTCACTTTTATTTGTGCAGCTCTGGGGGAAGATAACAAATTCTGGTCTTGTAAGTGATGAATTACTGGTAATAATCTCTGTAATGTTGTGCAAGATAGCTGCTTTATATTCAATCTCATGCTAATAAATTCTAGATTAGTTAGATTAGGAAATGCAGCAGCATGTTAGAGTGTGTAAATTGTGTTTTTTAATGAACAGCTCTCTTTTTCTTCCTAAACTTGAGAAGATTTCTGATTAGCATGAAGTCAAGTAAATATTATTTCTAAAAATTTAATTCAAAGATGTTTTTGAATAGTATTTTATGTTAATTGATTCATGCTCAGATAAGTTCATTTTCAATTTTACGAGGTGTAAATTGTGTGAGTTGAGAATTATTTATGTAAAACATTTATGCAAAACTTATATTTTATGCTTGTGCAGTTCAGCAGAATGCCATTGCCAAGCTTACATAATTGTACTTGGGTAATTCTTTGAAATACCAGAGTAGCTGACATAATGCATTGCCTATGAAGTATATGAAATTAATACTTCAGTCAATAAGTATGCATCAGTGTCCGCTTCACATTTTCCATTGGAGACTGTTGTGCACAATGAGTGTTTACTGAACAGAAATTATAACTTTTCCAGAGCAAGATGGGATAGTATCAAATACGCCACTTTGGTATTTTCAGTATGTCACAAAAACCACATCAGTATATTACCAACAATTAAAATGTTTGTCAGTATATTATCAGATACCAATATATAAATAAGCACTGCACAATCATATACTTTTATGCATAATGATATTTTATGCATTTTAAATACTGAGACTGACATGTATTCCTTTAGTGCTTGTGACAATCAAAAATAAAAAGGAGTAACAAAGTAACACCACCATGCAACTAAAGTCAGGTAGGGATTAATTTTTTTCAAGAGTATGTACTTAAGGGAGAATCTAATTTTGCATTGCATGTTTCTATGTGAATTACACTAAAGGGAGACTTTAGTTATGTAATTACAAGGGTCCCAATAGAGACTGCTAGTCTGCAGTGTAACAATGCCATAAACAAACTGCAATGCCTGTGATGAATTCCCCTCTGTCTCTACTTCCTCTAACACAATCAAATTTTTACATCCAAATACAAATTGATAATGAATTGCTTATGGTAAATGTTTATTAGATGGATTATTTTAACCACTTTCAACATTTCTTCATTGCAGTAACAATTATTGGTGAAATTTTAAATAAAAAGTCCATTGGAGATTCACAATGCCGACTGAAAATGGTCAAAATATTATCATGGTTCAGGTGTTCATACTGTCGCAAAGTTCCTTTAAAAATAGATAGTAAAAGGGTTAACTTCACAATCCGTATTGGAATAGCATTAAGGCATTGATTTGTTCCCGGATCATTCTATTTTCACATA
>JBCAUI010541516.1:0-10802 GCA_038406195.1 Haplosyllis anthogorgicola
TTTCATCATTTCAAAGTTTACAAAAATCATTTTTACTGTAACATCAATAAATTCTTCAAAAATAAATGGCAAAAATATAATCTGATAGAATGGTTCAGTAATGTGTATGTGTTAAATGTCGATTGTTTCTAAATTGAATAACAAGAATATTAAAGTGGTCAATTTGTCAATGGAATATACATTGCTCGAGATGAGCTTTTCCAAACAAATTCAGTCGTAAATTTCCGTTGAATTCGAAATCTTTCTCCACAGGGTATTCCAGTACCCAATGGTTGTAAAACCTAATCCGCAGCTGGGCGATTTCATCGTCAAAGTCTGTGATGTTATGCTGAACTGCAATGTCAAAAGTACAGAACTTTTGCTGGCACATAGTCCTCCGTGGCACCACCCAACAGGCAGTAAACTGGGTATTTTCGTTGCTTCATGGCTAACCCCCAATTTAGACTGATTTAAATCGCAAAATACCTCAGCATTTCACTTATCGTGACAGTACGTACAAGTTGTACATTTGTAGCAGTCCACTGGGAGGTAACAGTGTCGCTATTAATAGACAACAGTATTAAGAGTATTCTACTGGGATGAGACATCCGTATTAGCTGGTTGGGTGCAGCTCGAGTGAGCTCGAGAGCTCGAGGAATTCCTTGATTGAAGTGATCACCCGAAGGAGGGACAGACAAGGTTACCATGTTTTACCAATTCAGCTTGAAACAAGTGACATAGTTCACTCCAGGAAAAGGAGTTTTTTCTCGAAAATATCAAGAATTAACATGAGGATTCAAACTTCGTCTCAGCTATTCGTAAATCTAAAGCACTTTCTCAAACTATAGTCTGAGGCAAAATCTCATTACGTCATTCTTATTTTGCACTGGGGCTGTAATAAGATCTAAAATTAGTTTTTTACAGACTGCAAACATATGGCACGAATACAAAGTTAAAATGAGACTCAATAACTTAATGTTCAGTACAGTTTCAGTAAAATATCGCACGAAATGCATCATGTTCACGTTTAGATTAATTAGCTTGGGCCTTTGTTTGCGTGCAAAATCTTTCTTAATTATTTCTAATTGTACAGCTTTATAATACACACATCATAAAGAGATGATAATATGTAGATAATAAAGTAGAATCATTTGCTTAACTGATGTATATACTTAACCTCATGAGACTGGATCTTTGATTTCCAGTCACAACCAAGTTATTTCATCAAAACTTTTAGATGTTAATCAAATCACCTTGGCTTAATGTCAATAGCTAAATCAAATAACGTTTACAGTAATTCAGTGGGAGTTTCATTTCCATGAAAGAAAAAGAACGGACAGTAAGGTTTTGTCGCTGGAGTTCACTTTCGTAACGGAAAAACGTAATGTGTAAAGTGTATTGAAACAGCAATTTACCCATCTAGATCTATTTTAACTCACTTTCATCAGAGTAGAGATTTAGATGCCTAAGATCAGTGATCCACATTATATCTGTATCTGAATTGGGAAAGTGATTTCACCTGTTAAATTGAACCGAAACCCACATTGTACAAAGACAATTAATCAGGGATTCAAAGTATGTCGTCAATGAGTTGTTGTTGACAAAGTTATACACTTATTGTCTGCGGGCATGATGAAAATGTGGGAAGGTAAAACATTGTGTGAAAGGAAGAGAAAGCAATAAGATTTTTGTTTTCGTTGTAAAGGGAAACCTCATAACCAATTTTTCTATTATATGTTCTCAGAACGATATTTTGCATGAATTTTTTTGTTAAATTTCTTGTTTATCAATGTGTATTGCACGAAACTTGTAGATCAATACGGTCGGTTGACGGAACGATTGAAAATTGACATTTAAACAAACACAGTTGGTTCGTTGTAATGTCCTGTTTAAACGGAAATCGAGACTGCTATTGCGCCCACACTGCACCAGTGCCCACACTGTGTCGAAAGCTTTCATGTGTATTGTGAGTACACATGTGCAGTGGTCAATTAGGCAAGCTATTACTCAAGCCGTGCTATTTGTATCAATATTGATTGGAATTTCATTTAGTAATTTCAATTCGATACCCACCTTCCCTTCCCTCCTGCCCCCTTCCCTTTCACCTATTCAATTTAACTATTTTGGTTTTGAACTCAATTCAGGAGATAATAATTTCCTTTTCAGTGACAGTCCTTAAATATCACAATTTTGATAAGTTGTATCATTAAATTCCTGTCATTTTCGGAACAATAGTACAAGGAAAGAGCAGCGTGAAATTATTACCGCGGAAAAGTAATGCTTTCGGTCGGGTCTGTGCGTGCGTCTCTGTTCCTGTCAGTCTGTCTGTGTGTCTGTCAGTCTATGTGGACTTTAACTTTTGAGCCGCATGACCTGGAAACTTCATCTGTGGTGTGGTGGTACACTTTTATGATATCTAGGTCGAGGTCACTGGGTCAAGTTCAAGGTCACAATACCAAAAAAATGTCCAATTTTGACTGTCATCTGCCTGAGTTATATGTTCTAATATTTGTGAGTAATACGCAATATCAAAGTCAAAATATAGGTCAAGGTCATTTGAAGGCCAAGGTTATTTCAAGGTCAAATTGTTGCTTCTCATTAATTATTTATGGTATTGATGTTTTAATGACTATTTGCAAAGCAGGCGGTTCGGCCTTCGACTGAAAGGCTTTCTTGTTTTGTTCTCTTTATTGTTCTGCATGTTTTGTTCTGTACGTAATGTACTAAGTTACGCATAAAAATGTAGGAGTCCACGCATAAAAATGTAGGAGTCCACGCATAAAAATGTAGGAGTCCACTGAAAATCCAAAGATGAGTAACTGAGTAGCAGGATAGGCATTTGCATTGTAAACAATTGGCACAAGTGAAAATGTAGGTGTAATTGTTTACTTTATTTTTACAAGGATTCACTGAAGAAGTATCCCTTGGAAATTGCATCCTAGCAACGCAAACTAAATCACTATCCCTAAAGTACTTATCATTGTTGAATAATTTAGTAAATAATAATTTAGTCTTAAGAATATCTGTGCATAACAAGGTGATAACAGCCTCTGTGTTACAACTGTGTAAATGCAAAGAACTATCCCAAATGCCGTTATCAGGTGTTCTGGCGTGGAAATATCTTATTACGAGAGTATTTAAGGAGGGTTGAGAGTGACCTGAAATGAACAACACATCTATTACTCCTCCTAACACCAGATAGGTTGGAAATGTTTTAGTACATCTTTCATCCCTCATCTGTTGTCGAGATTCGTTTCATTTGCGAAAATGTGACCACTAGCCATTACTCTCGCCAAAAGCATTCTACTATCGAATTCATGACAAATTTAAAGGCTGCAATGGGCAGTTTATTTTTCATAACTGTCACTGTGACAGTGGAAGGTCAGCCGACTATATCATCTGTACTTTACCTATGAAACCAACTGTAAACACAGAAGAGTCATTGTTTTTCTATGTACACTGTAAGATTCCTCCTATCTCTCTGTACTTTTACCCTATTTATTGTCTACATCTATCATGGCTTCAAATTAACTTGAAATTTGTAGAAATTTTCTTCACTTGTAAATTACTCACCAAGTAAGATTTAAAGAGACATTTCTAGGTCTACACACGAGTTTTTCGTGCGTACATGGCCAAAACAAAGGTCATGAAATCAGGTGATCGTTCAACTTTAACGAAAGACTAGCAGATAAAGCGTCTTCATAAACTAAATGGACGCCCTTAACTCACCGATGGTAATGATATAATGTTACACGTAAGGCAATGAGGCTAACGCTCACGGGAAGCTCAACACACCAAACTAGCGTGCGCTTAGTTTATGAAGACGAGCTGAAAAGTGCGTAATATTTAAGAGCAGAATGTTGCTTGGGATACCTAAAATCAGTAGGTATCTACCCGAGGGTTCAGACAGCAATGAGGTACAGTGACATTTTGATGCTTCCGCCAGAGAACAACCAAGTAGCCAAAAAATTGCGTCTTCAGTATTATTAGACTGTGTAATACTTCTCGTGCTATTCCGGAGCTTTCTGTAATCAGAGACAATGGACACAAAGGTACCAGTGGGTTATTGTCATAAATACTGTGTGGCATTGCGTGATCACGTTATGTAACCATCTAGTATGTGATTGAGTTGAATAATCTGTGTGCAGTGAGAGCTGTTCAGAGTGAACAAACTGACTTAACCCATTAAATATCCAATATCCAGGTTAAACTACTATGGACTATGGGTTTGGTTTAGGTTGATGGGATTCCACCAGTTTGCCACTTTATTGATCCGAATTCCCGATAGAAGACATTTCGGCTCTCTGTATCGACGAGAAGACATTACAGTTTTCTGGGACAAATACTGAAATCCTATCAGTTTTGAAATAATAGTACATCAAAAGCACAGCATGGAATTCCTTTGTTTTCTCTTTGTTCTATGCGTTTAAAAATTAATAGGAATTTCATGATTTGTTGAGACTTTATACTTGGTAAAACAATACGCATGAGGCTTTGTGCACCGACATGCCATCTTTCGAGTTACTTTATATTTCGAGTTTCTTTACATAACAATATTCAATGAAACTATTTTTTAGGAATGGCAGGTTATACTTCGTAGTGACAATGCTATTTTAATGGTTACAAATGTAACCGTTGATATATAGATAATTTATCAAAATAAATTTTATTTTGTACATTATATTTAAGGAAATGCGAATATGTAAAGTCAAGCTGTTCAGACGGAAATGCACATTACGGTACGGGATTCCAGCCAGGGGGAACCACCTGTGAGCTAGCGACCTCTCGCAATAAATAGTTTCACCTTGTGTGACAGTAAATGATAGCGTAAACTAGTGCGTGACCTGCATGGTGTTGATGCTATTATGTCTGCCCAGAGTTTAACACGCTGGTTACAAGGCGTACCCTAATGTTTGATTTGTAATGAAAAGTTTTTAATCCTGTCAGCTCTAAAACGGCCAGGTTCCTGAAACTATACAATTGAACCGTTTGAAACCCTAAACTATTCTTAAAACGGTTATGGCAAAAGAGATAACACGGTGTCCTGGAAACACTAAATGTCACATAAATCATACTAAATTATCACGAAGATGAAAGGCCTGTGTGAATAGACGAAGTGAGACCTAAATGTGTTTGCTTTTAACGAGATGTTGCATTTGATAAAAATTCCTGCGTGGTAATGTAAGAGGCGTCGTTACACAGTTCGGCATAAAAGTAAATGATCAATGATATAACAATAGCTTTGTCTGTTTGATGAAAGAGACAACAAGTGTTACAAATTATGATTAATGCTCATAGGGAGCATTACGGTAGATTTAAAACACATATACTTCAAATTACGGTACTGTGTAGTAGATTTATTTGTCATTCACCTGTTCGGGGCTTAATAATTTTTCCTGCAGTATGCAGTTAATCGATAACAGATCCTTGTTTTCTTACAGCCCGGGGCCCTCTGAAGCTTGATTGTATTGTCACCTTAATGTATTTGTCTCAAATAAAATGTTTCTGGTCACCATGTTTTTTTTGTGTAATGGATTCAAATAGAGTTGTTGCGTTATTTTAACAATATTATTTTACTTTTGTATGAAGTTTTTCTGTACATGAACCTAAATGTGCACCAACCTAAATTGAGGCGCAGAACACAAAGAATTTAATTACTCAGAAAAATCGGGAATAAATTAATTATAAAATATAAACATATATTCCTACTTTCAGAAAGATCCAATGAAATAGGTAGGTATAAATATAAGGTGACTAAAAGCATGTTGTTTTAGTTCAGACAAACTTAATGTCAGCAATTGAAAAGGGAATCATTGTTGTTTAAATTAGGAAAAGTAGAATGCGGCAGAAAATAGGAACGTGTGTAAAATTGAGATATTCCCAATGCAAAAGTAATATTTCTTTCTCTGACCTTTCTGAATCCATAAAAATTACAATAACGCCTGTTAAAATACAATTGATAAATAAAATATCAAATATCAGGCAGCAAGAATGGATGTAAAACTGCAACCCTGGCACTATTTCACTCAAAAACATGTTTTGTTAGGCATTAGCGTTTAATATTTAATAACTTTTGAAAGCCTACCCTGACCATTTTATAATTCGTAAGAATAGATACACACGATTTCTTATTGCTGTCATGATAATGTCGAACAGGATCTCTTTCTCGTGAACTTCTGTTAAATTACAGAAGAATTGCACTCTCGACTTTTATAAGAATTTCACGATCCGGATATTTGTAAGAATTGATCCAATTAAGAAGGTATTTGAATTTCAAGTAGCGATGTATCCAGAGAATTTCAATACATACATTCAAACTGCTTCTTCTTCGATCCATTACGAGAAATGTGTGTGTCGTCAGGAAAAATAAAGCAAACCTGCTGGAGATGAAAGATGAAATGTGTTTTCACGGGTTTTGTTTTCGGGAATAATAGAAAGATAGAAAGTGTTTTTGTTTATGTGAATGCAACAGCGTATTGTTTCTAAAATTCAGTTAATTTCAAGAGCTCAGAGTCCATGGATCGGCGGTCACTTTGCCCCAAAACAGCTAAACTTGCTTGGCTAATATACGAGCCAAAAATACAAACCATAAACATATTACACAAAAACGAAAAGGACGTCGCAACATGGTCTCACTGTTTAAAGCTGATGTTCTACTACAAATACTAAAAAACGTTTGATGAAATATATATTCCCGGTCTGATGCCCTTATTGACATCAGAGAGGGATGCATTCAAACCAAGTTTTTATCTATACCTCATCTTTATTGCAATCTTCATTGCAATTACCTTCTGCAATTGAAGTCAACTGATGACATTGGTTGTAATTAGATCACAATGCTGGTTGTAATTGTAGAACAATGCATTTCACACCTTTCAGCTAATGTGTTTGAGGCTGTGGGGTGCCTAGAAAAGCCTTTCCATAGCCAAATTCAGTCATTTCTGTTCTATCTCTCGATGAGTCAGGTTCTATTTAGGCATACAGTGCACATTCTATGTCCATAATAAAAATGACCGATGTTGCTTTGGCTGCTGTCAACTTACAGATAAACTGAAATACGACCTTTCTACCCCTAAATAGTAGGAGGCCAGCTTTAAGTATGATGCTCATGTAAAGGTAATTTTAGTGTATTGGGCATAGCGGGCTGATTAAAACGAATGTACAAGTGCACCTTCCTACGATCGTTCAAATAGCAAGGCAAATATATTCCCGCTTGCGTCGGTGTGGGAACATATGGGAATGGTCTTGTTTAAACTAAATACATCATTTGTTTAAAATGTGCTGTTGGAGAAGTAAAAGCAACAAACGTCGATTCTCTATTCAAACACCACAAGAACTGAAACATGAAACTTCACTTTAGTAGAGACTGCTTTCAATTTCAATGCAATTGGGAGAAGAATCAACCACGACTTACCTCAAGTGATTTTACTCGGAACCCTCATTGAAGTAAATAATGCCGAAAGACAATTTTTGTTTTTCATCAAAGAATTGTATTTACACCACATGCTCAAATAAACCTAAAACAAATTGTTAACAATCTAATAAAACCCTTTAACATATATAATTCATCAACTTTGTGTATTAATCAACAAAGTGCGAGACAATTAATCGCAGATGCACACAGGTGCGTGGCATAACTTATTTTGGACCAATGGAAATTTACGCATTGCTTTTTATCTCAGCAACAACACAGCGTAAAATTTTATGGTGTTAGTCTATGTGATCCCTGCTTTGTATGGTACTTGCAGCAAAATGTAGAAAATGCAGAGCATTCTTCGTAATAAGATTGAACCATGTATCATATTTAGAGAGAATTCGTGATGTGTCAGTTACATGCGCAGTCTGGGGTCTCTCAAATTGTGGTCGCATGAAATGCAGTGCAAAATTTTTGATTGTCCCAAAATGAGCTAACTTTATTTACAAGCAGATGACAACTGAATAAGATCATAAGATTTCTGTCTACAAATTGTCAAGGACATTGGGAAGAAATGTGAAGAGTATATGATTCAACAGTGAACCGATAAGTAACTCAATACAGAGCTTGACCCAGAACACCATTGAAGCACTGGAAATAGTTTATAAAATTAGTTCAAACATTGTTAAGTTTACTTTGTCTAATCTAAGAAGTTGTTCGGAGGATTTTTGTTGAGGAGGAAATTTTCGCTCATGCTTAGGATGAGACCTGTACTAAAATGCCCACGTCGAAGAATGAAATGCTCTTTCATAACTTTATATTTTTAAAACGATACAAATTTTCGTTGTGTTGGCGTTCGAGTGAAAGGTACAGCGTGCAATTCTATTGTTTGCAAAGTAAAAATTCTAGAGCCGATCCTTGACACACAGCTGTCTTAGTATATCTTTACGCTCATTTTGTGACTAGACTATGACAAATGTCCTTGTATTCCCATGAAAGCACAGGCGTGAATCTGTCATTCTCAAATTCTCAAATGAGCTCAAAGTCACAAACATGCGCAAATATGAATTTCTGCATATGCGCAGAGAAACGATGAGAATAACATTGTTTCTTAGAAACATTAACAACAAACATGAATCATAAGTCAGTATTGCTCAGGTAAAAGGATAAGGTGATGGATACTAAATGCACTATGCTTAATGGAATGTTCCCCAATAAAAATGGCTTTGATAATGTATGAGGTGCTAAACACTCCATAATGTGTTATTGTATGTCACAAGCGACCGAAGAGTGGTGAAACCTCTTTGAGTAACATTCACCTCAATATGAGGTTATTTTTTGTGTTTAAACAAACTTTTTGTACATAATTTCGGCTGAAATAATTACGAATTAAGATTCTAAACAAGCAGCAATTGACCATTTCAGCACGGTCTCTGTTGTTGGGCCCTGAATTTGCTCTAGGGCCTTGAAAACAAGTAAAGTTGAAAGGGAATTGCCTTTTTTAGTGATTTATACATTTCTTCGGTACCCTCCGTAGAGAACTTGCCAGCTAATATCAGCATGTCTGTCCAGTAAAGTAGAAATTCCCGATTTTGTAAATCTGTTATAAAAAGGGTAATTCTCCATGACTAAACTTCGAATCCGAGTGATTTGTCTCTGATCGTTAGAAGTTTTTTATCTTTTACATATATTTATACTCACAAATTCAAGCAGATCTAATTTAAGACAGATATATTGTCCCATCTAACGCACAGATTGCGTTGAATTATCGCAGTTACATGTCAAACAAATTCATGTAACCCATTGCAAATCAAGAAATTCCTATTAAAAGTTTTGAGCCAAAATTCCCAATTTAGCACGATGTAATGAATATTAAGAACCTATAATTATGTATTTACCGGTACTAATTAGGAAAATAATCACGTTCTCTATTGAAAAACGCAGGTGGAGTTGAAAGCATGAAGATGTTTCCAAGTGTGCTTCAGATACGCAATTTACACGGTAATGATTCATGTTAAAACGTTAAAGTTGCTAGGAAACAAACAATCAAATAGATACTGCATGTACCCTTTCCAAATTAATATATATAAGATAGATTACACCTAGATAAAAAAAACCAGTTATCTTTATTCTTCGAAAACTTAACATCGACTGACAAAAGGGGCACACCACTGTGAGAGCGATTACTTACTATTGATTCTTGACATCTGAACAGACAGACGGACACATTCAAACAATTCATGATATCGTGGGTAAATCAGGTCTTAAAATACGATATGACAATAAATATCAGACTGGATAACGACATCGTGAGAGAAGTTTCAATGTCTTAGTGACGCAGGAGCCATATATGCAAGTTCATAATGTCAACTTGAAGCGCCTTTGACATAATGTTAAAAATGGTAAAGAAATGTTAGTTTCATTGGTGTTTTTTTACAAAATATCTTTATGGCATATTCTCATTTTTACAGATGTGGATAAATGTACAGCACGATACATACATATTAAGTCAAGTATTCACTGCTGTATCAAATTATCTTGAAGGTTTTCTAATTCTATGTTATAATGCCATTTCTGATTATACCCAGTTACATTATATTTATTTATCTCTTAGCTTTTTCTATTTGTTCATCTTCAATTTCTTGGATGTTTGACTTTTTTCATTGTTGTAAATGGAGCCTTTTGGATGAAATATCCCTAACATCTTTCCTATGAAATGTGCAAATGTACAAATTGGTCCACAAGTTTAGCATAGCGTCAATCAGATTTCTTGTTGCATTGTGAGTTTGCAAAACATTCTTGCGTCATTAAGAATGTGACATCCTACAGCTTGGTATCGCGAGATCGGTGATTTTATTCGCTTTCATGCTTCAGTCCATTTAACTACAACTTAAAGCTGGTGCTTAATTGCCAAAATAAAAATTGAAAGAAAGTTGAAGAAAATGGCATTTTCAACCAGAAGGAACTGAATAGATGAAAGCACATCGTGACACTCTTTGTCATGTGTTGCAATACGTGTGCGAACGTCAATTATATTTAGCCAAAAGCAGCCTTGCTAGCCTTGTAGTGTAATTATCTGCTTTAGTGAAGAATACATTCAAAGCGTCATTAACACTCACAATATCAATACCAATTCAATTCGATGACATTGACACATTGACCAGCACATCATCCATTAACGATGTCTGAACACTGCGAGGAAAAATTGAATTGATATTCTCAAAAATCAGCACAAGTAGCACAAGAGAATAGCTTTGTCATGTATATTTGACATATTGATACTGCCTTCTATTTACGATTTTTTTCTTAGGAGATGCTGACACCTGCTGCTTGTGATTAATCGACCTCAGTGCTCTAAACAAAAATATAAACACATTGCTGGAAATGACTGCATGACCTGGTCACCATT
>JBCAUI010541527.1:0-10801 GCA_038406195.1 Haplosyllis anthogorgicola
CAGGGCATTAAGGTTGATAAAATAGGAGTCAGCACTTCCTGGGTAGGAATCCGTAAATAGAAGGCAGTATCAATATGAATTGTAACAATACATTTTGAGCACGTGAAGTCACCTCCGATGTATTACTCTAATGTATTTTTTCAGTAGTTGAAGTTATAGTTACCTGGATCCTATGGTTGTGCAGATCCGCCACCACGATATCTCCGTTTGGCAGCACCGCTACACCAGAAGGGAAGTTAAACTCCCCGTCTCCAACCCCCTTTCTCCCGACTCGCTTTATCAGCTCAGCCTACAATGTGACATCAATTTTGTATTAAAATTATTTCACGATGTGTCATTACATGCCACAATAGCAAAGTGTTCTTTTCCTGCGAGATTTTCAAAAGGTTTTCCCTGATCTAGCGAATATAGCAGAGAATAAAACTGCTTAATAATATAACCTTAATGTTATGCCACTGAAATTAAATTCAATCTCCGAGACCTTATTCTATTCTATTTACGTTGTACCAGGACTCAGAGCGCGCGGGCTCGAAAGCGCGTATCGTTCCCCGGCCGTGGCTCAAGAGCGCACACTTAATATGCGTACTGTTGAGCCATGGCCGGGGAGCGCGCAGATTGCATTTCATCCCTGGGCTCAAGGATGCCCACTGGGATCAAAAGCGCTCACTTAATTACAGTTTTAAATTCAATCAACCAACTTGAATGGTTTTGAGAAAACGGATAGAAATAAAGAGAGTTTTTTGGTCATACAAAATACTTACAACATAGAGAGTTAAATTACATTCTTTTAGACGCTCGTTTGCTGCTGGAATACTAAGTGCTTCCCTTTCGGGAATTATCATGAAAATCTTTAAGAGGATTAAGAGGTGTTGCATTCGACGCCATGGTTTTGCCGCAAACACGAGGACAAAGTAGGTATCTTTAAGTACTTATTTCATTGGCAAATCTGCTAGAGTGAATCGATTAGGTACACAATGACAGACAGAATATATAAAGAATAATGAGCGCACCATATATGGTAACAGGATTGTTATCACTCTATAAAAAAGATTTCAGCGTTAGCGTTCCTAGCAACTCCTTTCAACGCAATTGGTTTTTTACTCTATCTATTGTTGTCATATAGAAAGGAAATTAAAGAGGATTTACGCTACAGTAGTAAAGCCCGTGCAATTTTCAATGAGAATCAGTAACAATAGCCTAAATAAAGGAAAAGAAAAAGAACGTCCTGGAACGTCATGGGAACATTCCGTTTCTGTCTCTGCCAGGATTAAAAAAACACTCTTTCGTAAATCTCAAGTTCCATTATTCTTTTTTTAAACTCTTGTTTAATATTTTAACAAATAAAAGTTATGAGGAAAGAAATGGTAAAAGAATCATACAATGAGAGTATCAACAAGGGAAATATCACAAACAGATCATGAAACTACTATCAAAAGTTTAGCATTTATAATAGTAATTTCATGTTCTGTTCCATTGTTCCTAAATTCATCCCTGTCAATAACTTTGTATCAAACTTTCATTGAAGATTAGAGGACCACAGTTCATTTTATGGCAAGTAGACTTTTTTCTTTATTCTTGGTCATTTTCCTCTTTTTAACCTCAGGCTTTAAAAGAAAGAAGTTTTCTCGGGACACAAAAAAGAGTGTAACTGTGGTTATAAACGTCAGTTTTACCTTCACGTCCGACTTTCCACCGCTGAGCATTCTCATCTGCGTAACGACGGACTTCATTTCCGCGAGGATTGAGGCTCTGGACGCCCCGTCTCTCTCCGCATCCGTCTCAAACTCTTCCACCAAATTGTCGTATTTACCTACCAAATACATACCCATTGGCAGATTTAGGGGGGCTCAGGAGATGTGCCCCATCCCCCCCCACCCCCCCCACCCCCACGGCCAAAATTTTCTTCATTTTCATGTAGTTTTTCCCGATTTTGGGGCGAAAATAGGTGAAAATTGGGTTGGCGCCCTACAAGCCGGGCGCCCCCCCCCCCATAGGGAAATCCTGGATCCGCCAATGATACCGGATTTCCCCGAACGTTAGACCACCCTGATGATAAGACCATGGCCTTACTTGTGGGGAAACAACCCATGAATAAGATCACGGTCTGAAAGGATACATTTATTTTCTGTCACGAGAATGTGAGAATGAATCTTGTGTTACAAGTTGATCTGATACTGAGCTCAATTTTGTGGAACAGAATTGAAAGTATAATTTGTGAAGCAGCTATTTCTTGAATAAATATCATTTAATATAAATTTATGTATAGTTTCTTAAATGATGCATTTTAGGCTTTCCCCATATATTGGACCATATCCTCGTTAATAAGACCATGGTCTTAAAAATATGTTTAATTTTATTTGCCAGAAAAGGCCTTTCACCGATGATAAGACCAGGTCTAATTTCCCCGAACGAGATAAGAGTGCAAGAGAGGACATAGATCTTTCGTCATTTTCCTCGTTTTCCCCTTGAGCATCCCATACCCGCCTTGGTTACTGCACATATACGAGCTGGTGTATTATTTATGTATCAAAATGAACTAAGTCATTAAGGAAGAGTACATGAGTACGTCAATTTGTAAAAAAAATTCTCTTAATGAATCAATAAAAATTTTTGGTCCTAAAATATGGAAAATATAAGTCATTAGGAAGAGTACATGAGTACATGAATTTGTAAATAAAATTCTCTTAATGAATCAATAAAATTTTTGGTCCTAAAATATGGAAAATATAAGAAATTATTACACAGAAATCGTACCAATTATGTAGATAAGATTATAGAAGGGAGCTCCCATAAGGATACCCTGTTAAAGTTCTGATTTTTTTTATGTGCTGTATGTGTAAGAATATTCAAAGTTGCGAAACTCTAATCAATATGTAGTTTACATAACAAATGGTAACTTGCCTCACATTCTAATAAGTTAAAAGGTAATGTCATTATTTTTAAATGTCATCCTTTTTGTTATTGACAACTACAACCACAGAAACCACAATAAAATGAAGATGGATATTTCATGTTTCTTTTCATGTTGAATTACATTGGAAAAATAAAATTAATCAGTGTAGCGGAAAGGGTTTTGGTATGGCTGGGTTTAAGTCCATAAATCAGGTCATTATATTTTTTTATAGGAAATCGGTAATATTAATCGGGCTAATTGCAAGTTGCAGAAAGATAGGCAATAAAATACGTGATAAGTTATGCAAGGACGCAATCTAATATTAAAGCAAAGCAAATGGTTTAATATCCAGTGACAATAGATGACCTTGGTTAAAGTACCGTATTGTCAAATAAATTGTAGTATTTACGTTGAGAGTAATGGCGGAAGGAAATTGATCAATCTAGGTATACTGTATGATACTATTCGCTGTAGTCTTTTAGATGCTATTTAGTCACACAACAGAACATGCAAGAGTTACATTGTTTTAAATCTGATGGTATTTTCATCCTCTGCAGATGTTTGAAGACGTTTCAGACATCTAAAGCAGATAACTGTAACTTAATACTCTGGGACCCGCTTACCTAATTGTATGAATCTTGATTCTTCTGGAGCTTCCGGGAGGGTGATGTCCATCATGGATTCCAATCTAGCTTTCAAATCTCTGTATGCCGACACAATCTAAATAAAATGATTTAATAAGAGCATATTCCTGCGTCAATTGTTTGATACTCGACTATTTAAGAACTATGTGTAAACAATTGATGATAATGTTCAATAGATACCTGTAGATCCTGGCCTCTGTTTACGACAGTCTCTGTGAATTCACAATAATCTTTGGTGTCTGACAACAAGTCTTGCAACTTTTGTCTTGAAGCCAGAATTTCTTGATACTTAGCCCTGCACACATTTTCCAGATCCTGCTCCATTTTGTTTTGGTTAGCTCGTATTCTTGATATTTCTTCAAGTGTTCTTTGGAGTATAGCCTTCGTTGCTACTTTTTCCTTACTGCCAAGGGTGTTCTCTAATCTATCGAACTGTTCTATTCTAGCTGTTACATTAGGAATGTGGTTTCTGCACAGGGCAATGACGTCTTTAAGTTCATTCTTAATGGACTCTGATTCTTCCACCAGTTCCACAATGTCATGTGTTGGATGCTCATCAGTAAATGTACATGCAATACACAACGGTATCTTGCAGGTTCTGCAGAAATATTTAAGCACTTCAGATGCGTGCTGTTTGCAGTTTGTTTGAGTGTCTATGGCTTCTGATGAATTGACAACCTTGTGTCCCTTTGCGATTGGTGTTTTCAGATGTTTATCAGAGCAGCTTTCACAAAGGTATTTGGTACATTCCACACAGTAGAGTGTAGCATCTGATTCTTTGCTAAAGAACTTACAAACTTCACACTTCTTGACACCATCCAATTCCTCATTGGCCACCGTGTTGTTTGTGCATGCACCCTCATCACTTTCACTCTCTGGCAGATCCAATCTGGCTTGGACAACATCCCTGCTCCTCCCAAGCAACTCAGAAATCCTACTGATTCTGAAGTCATCCTTGAATCCAGCCAGGCCATTCTCTGGTATCTTAGTTTTCTCCTTGCATACAGGACAGGGAAATTCTGATGGCAGCGGACCTGATCGTCCCCTTCTGTGCATGAGTTGCCTGTGAGACTCAATGCTGTTCTCCAGGCAGTCGGCACAAAATGTGTGAAGACATGGAAGAGCCTAAATGGAACAAGGATGGTAGTAATTCTAAGTCAAATAATTCTAAGTCAAATAAGTAGGCAATCGATATCTGTGGTGAAATCAGTGACTGGAATAGACACTTTTATTTTGTAAATTTCCAGCATAAAGACAAGATGAGCGCTTACCTTAGGAATTCTCAATCCTGCAAATGGTTCATAGCAGATAATGCAGCAAATGAGATCCTCACAAAGGTCAGCGGGTACAAAGTGACCTGACATCATGCTGCTGCAAGTCTCCTTTTCGGTACTTGGATTGAACTGTAGACACGATCTTCTGTCTTCCTTTTGTTTCTACAAATATGAAAAAAATTATTGGATCAGTGCATTGCCCACTTCAGGAAGCTGGAGCCTCTCTGCTCCCTCACAGAATACGTACATGTTTTCGCTCTACATTACTCTCGTACTTTTGATTCCAAAGTTGAATTTGGTAACTTGGTACAGTACATGTCAGTACAGGAAATTGGTGGCTATAGCTTTGTACATGAGATACAAAAGCGATTAATTGTTTTGTCAACACTAATTTTTGGGGCCTCCCATTACCGATTTCTCATTACGACAAGCATGACGTATATAAATTTGTACAGAGGGTGAAATTCCTATCATTTTGGAAACAAAGACATCAAAAGGGCGGCTTTACATCTTTCGGTTCCCTCTATTGTTTAGTATGTTTCCAAAATGATAGGAATTTCAGGAAATGTTGCTCTAATTGCCTGCAATATTCCTGCAATTCAGTCAGCCAACCTCATTAGGATGGTCACGGAAGCAATCAAGGCCCCAGGTAGTACTTGATGGGTGACGGACCAACGGAAGGTGACCACCCAAAGAAATTGAGCATGCCCCACAGCGGCTCCTAACCATCAGGCTCAGACACACAAAATATATGTTTCATAATGAGCTCTATTCAAGTGCATGTTTCAAGTCGATCATGCAAAAAAGTTATAATTCCATCCCATTGTGCACCCCCACATCATCCATCAACAAATGAACCTACTACATCCTCCAGATCTTCAAATTCCATTCTCTTTGTATTTATTTTTATTTACATTTACTTTTATGAAAAAAGATGTGTCAACAAACTACACAGCTTCAACGCTTGTGACATACATTTGCATGGAGACAACAATGTGGATATGGTGGATGACATATTGATTGCCCTTTTCTGCTTTAGAAGTAATATGTTTAATTGTGAAGCATAAGTCATGGTCACGCCAATAACTGGAACTTATGATAAGAACCGTTGGCCTTTCACTCTATTTCAGACCCCCGTCAGACTACAAATTTTACATCAACTCAGTATTTTTGATCCTCATGCCCGATAAAGGGCGTGGAGGCTCTCTGTATCGATGAGAGGATTAATTTGTGTTCCAAGCAGCCGTTACAGTTTTCTGGGATCAATTTTCACTGCAGCAATGTTGAGTTTATTAACTCGGGATTTGATTTTCCTTTGGTGAACAACAGAATTCTGCCCCTAGTATTTCGGTCAAACAATAGCCAAATTTCTATTGTTTCTTAAATAAACCAAACGAACGAAAAAAATTCTTTACATCCATCAAGCTAGAAATCTTCACGTTTGTACGGAAAAGCAAAACCAACCACTGAGTAAGAAAACACCTGAGAGAAAAAGATCTGTTCTGATGCCACAATGATAAATTATGTCTATATAGAATATATAGAATATATATTTAGCTAAAGTCAAATTGTTATTTATACAGATAGCGAAGTGAGATAATCGATATGTGACATGATCGTATGAAATGAACAGTATGAAATGAAGTATTCTAAGATTCCATTAGTACAAACGAATAAAACCTAGTACTTTTACATAAAATTATTGTAGAATATAAAAGAAATAAGAGATTGAAAATTAAATAACATACATTACAAACTTTCGCCATTAACCCAACCAGCCAAACTACCCTCCCAGTTCCTTTTTACCAGAGTTTCACACACTATATATATGAGTTACGGTGGAGCCTATTGGTTAGTTTGCAAAGCGAGGTTAATGGGGAAATTCTTGTAATGACAGTTCGTTTTGTTTGCTTTGCAACTTTAACATGATTTTGGATGATATTTAAAGTGTTATAGCATTGCCATTATTGGTTGTCTGTGTCAAGTGCAACAGCATGATTTCTAGTGTTTGTCCAATTCAATCTAAATCTAATATAAAAAGTATAGCTACCTGAAAATGGTTTCTCCACCTCAACTTCTTATTGTCTTCTCTATAAACAAATCAATTTTAGCAAGCTTAGCTTTTGTTTTCATCCGTGACTATGCCTGGTTTTACAAAGAGCGATACAAGATCGATAACGCATGAAATATTCATCATACGTCTTCCTGACTTTGAGAGGAAGTTCTTATTTCAGTCAAGAACGAACTGCATTTCATCAAAGGCTCATAACACAACGTGAATTTATTTCTATTGTTCACAGTTGTAAAAGCGGATCTTTATTTCGGAATTAGCTAAAAACATTATAAATTTCAAACATGTACAAAATTAGAAATGTTTTACGTTGTAATTGTACAACCTACATTTGCCGTACAATTAATGTATCACTTCTAGTTTCTCTCTTCGCGCGAATCATTGAAGTTTTGCCAGTTGTGTAAATGCCTGTCATCTTCATCTTTCACTTTAAAATGCCATGTCAGAAATTTGTTTGTTTCCCTGCACATGTATACATTTTGTGATCGATTCAAATTGAGACAAAACAGATCTATGCTTAAAAACTTGATGAGCATTGTCTTTAAATTCCTAATCCGTCACACGCACTCTTGAAACGTGTAACTTGCACTTTCATTTCCTATTTGGCACAGCTAGTTCTGCCTAATTTAAATTTTATGGACTGGAAAGGAATTTGAAACAACATTTGAAAACAAGAATTCCACATTGTCTTGTTGATGTACATGAAATAACAATATGAAATGCTTTTGTCCTATGATTCACAGTATTTTCGTCCTGTAAAGATGTAAATCAAAATTTAGGGACAATATTTTTCAGCATTTATAATACTGCTAATTTTATCATTTATAATTTCATTGAGAAACATGTTACCAACATTTAGCACGAACGGAGATGTAAATCAAACTTTAGGGACAATATTTTTCAGCATTTATAATACTGCTAATTTTATCATTTGTAATTTCATTGAGAAACATGTTACCAACATTTGGCACCAACGGACATTCACACCTTTTCTTTCTTCTGTACGAACAACAGGTTGAATTTTCAACTGTTTTGAATCTCTATGTCAAAAATTGTCAATGTCCATAATTTTCAAAATTAGCATAAAGTTTGCCTGATGCTTTTTTATGAATTATTCAGCTACAGATCAACTCTTCACTTTTAGCTTGAACATTAAAGTCTAAGGTAAACTCTTCCACGCAAAGAACACCTGTAACACTCTTCAGTAAATTCTCTAAAAATCCAGTCTTTGAACTAGCCGTGAGTATTGATTTTTCAGTTGCCATCCATAGTTCTAACTATATTTTTCCCACTCGTTGTGATATTCTGTCTTAAGTCAGTACACAAAAATCGTATTATTTTGGAAACGAAGAGAACAAAGGAGAGAACGAAAGAATTTCATGCTGTGCTTTTGATGCGCTGTTGTTAACCTTCTGATACGAATTCTGTGTACTGAGCTAGCTAGATACAAAACGCAAAAAGTTTTCGAAATTACTAAGGCAACTGTATTACATCTGGCTTTGCAACAGATTGAGCCCGGTACTGACCCGCTTGTTTGCCACTTGTTTACACCTGCAGTATGTTGCACGTGCATGCTAGCAGTTGGCAGTTGCAGGCAGGCAGGAAGCTGTAGCCTATCAGCCAATCACACACAAGCATTCCCCAAGCTGTTACAAACAATTTCAAATTCAAATCTTCAGTTTAGATTGAGACTTCCAACAAGCAACATGTATAATGTTTTGCAGAAATAAAGTACAATCTTTTCTCGGTTTAAAGCAAACCTATTGCTTTTATTATTATTTCTAATATTCCAGAACAAGCTTATAAGAAGCTAAATCTAATGCAAATGCGAGTACCATGAGCTAATACATGGTGTCAGAAGATGGTGATCAATTTTACACTGGAAGAATTTCCAAGCGGAGCGAAACCAAGCTAGGGAATTAGGTTTGTGACTTGTAGCTTTCTTCATTAAGCTGTGTGAAGAGGCCCAGATGTAATACAGCAACATACCGTTATTTTTCGACAATAGCTTGTGATACGTTTTCAGTACATTGCTATCGAGACAACTTAAGTTGTTTAAAAATGGATAATATCAACTGATCTCTGTTATTCCTTTACTCTTCTTGATATAAATTTGCAGCCGCTTTGCTACACCCATTGTCAGCGAACGACCACTTTAAAGGAAGTTTAGCCATAAATATTACAGACTTACCCGAAACCACGCCTCTTCAAATTTACGACTTCCGAGCGGTTTTAATCTGTGTGTATGAATATTGTATTAGATACACCTATGCGCAGAGATCAATCCTGAGTTAATTGATGCGTGAAGCTGTACACAAGTGCAATCAATTCGTTTGTACAGCTTTGATACATCACTATCCATTGGGAAGAATTACTTAGGCCATATATTTTACGTGGGTACATAATATGTACTGCTCCTCGTTCGTCACAGTAATTACTTAAGAGAGTGGGAGGTAAAATCGGATGACACTAGATGGCACTGGTAATTCTGTTACGTAACAAACCCATAAGTCTCACCTATTCAGTTACCATATCCAGTAAAATTAATTCATTCAGATATAATTTGACAATCTTAAATTGTTCCTGTTGTATTTTTGTTTGGAAATTTTACTTTAAATATTACAGGACGAAGAAGACTGTAGTCAAAATAAACTAAGACGATATCAGCTCCTAAAATCCAATCACAGTTACTTGTAAACACCTGCAATTGGAATCGCACATATTTCTTCAATTGCACCTATTTCTAAGCTACACATGTCCTCCAATCGCAATTAAGGATCGCACGAATTTCTGAGCTACACACGTCTTGCAATCGCACATATTTCTTCAGTCGCAGTTACATGTGACCGGCACCAACGGCACAAGAAGTGAACATCCATGATCTTTCTCGTAAATTAGTTTGAAGACAAAAGCACACTCATCCCAAGTCTGCTTGATATTTCATAAATCTAGATTTTCAGCATCTTACCGTTCAGGATGTTGAAATCAACTTATTGAAACTTCCGTTTTCTTGCTCTATTGGTTTCACAAAAAGTCATTCAACTGAGCAAGATAAGTCATAACATGAATTTCTTTTATTCCAAAAATTGCCTTGATTTGCGTTGTTGAAAAACACCACCGATCACACAACTATATGTACAGGAGATAAGTAATGTATGGAACAATATAAAGTCTAATTGCCCCAGTAATTGACGACAATATATAGATATTCTGATGGCTTATCCTTGTCTCATTCATTAGCAAATTGTTTTAACAAATGAACAGTAAACATACCTTCCTCAAAAAACTAAATTCTTCCATTGTATTTTTCTTGGCACCTGCTCAAGGACTGAGCTACATTCTTTACAAATGGTTTCTAATCTCAAATCCCGTTCTTTACATGTTGTTCATAATGGACTTGGTCATTGTATTTTTACTGTCGTGTAAAATATTCGAGGTTTTTCCTAATTGCGTTTCTGTTAGATCTGTCAGATTTGTTTGACATCATAATTCATACAAGGTAGGACATGTGTTGTTAGTTATTACAATTAAATCATATATGATAACTAAGAATTGTAATAAACAATGTGTGTTGCATTTTTTGTCAATTTGTACTGAAATTATTACAGTTATCAGATCGGTCAGATCTGGCAAAAACCGAATTAGGAAAAATCTCGATTTATATTAAAATTGATCGTTTGTTTCGTAATTGCTGTACGGTTGACAGACTTGATGATATACACCTTGGTAAGTGTTAATGGATTCCAATTAATATAGTGCATTCTTCAATTAGAGTAGACAAATGTATGACTACAAAAATAATAACTCCAAAAATAATGAACTATTGTCAGATTCGGAATATCTCGGTTCATCAACGCTCGCTCTTCTTTTATATTGTGCAGTACGGCGGACGCTTGGTGCAACCGGTGCACTAAGCAAG
>JBCAUI010541538.1:0-10801 GCA_038406195.1 Haplosyllis anthogorgicola
AATAGGGGTGGCGCCCCCCCCCAACGGGCCGGGCGCCCCCCCAACGGGAAATCCTGGATCCGCCCCTGAAGTATATTTTGTATCACACAGATAGACAAGCGGAACGTGGTTCAGGCTCAGACTCCACTGGAGGTTTACACGCATCTGCATCAGAAACACTGTCTGTTCATCGGGCAGGGAAATCTCAAACAAACTGCGTCCAAGTATCCTTTTTGAAATCATTATGTACTTCGTGTCTTTTGTATATATGTATCTTTTGGTTATCTATCAAATAGAATAGCCGAATAGATTTGGGAGATCAGTTCGACATACAAGGATCCGTAAGGCTGTCTGATTGTCCCACATGTATTGAGGTCTGTTGCCAGAAATGTCCTTGTAGCCTTCGGCAAAGAATAACTGCGTCATATACCATGGCAAGTGTGTAAGCTCGCAGAGGACAGATCCACTCTGGCTTTGAAACCCAAGGCCATGCAGTCATCCCAAGTCCGAAACAAAAGGTACCAATGGTCCCATAGAATGGACCTTAGTCCACAAAAATTAAAATAAAAAGGATAAGCCATTCTAAATTTGAACAGTTTTCTTAACCGCAATCAGTATGGGATTCCAGAATGTGTCAACAATAGACGACGTCACCCGTGCGCAACCCGCAATGGACGTGACGGATCATGATAAACGAAAAAACGCCGTAAGTATAGAAGAGTATAGTTGTTTTGAAGTGAGTTTTAAAGTTATTTTGTATACGTCTAATCTTGTCTTGTGTTTTAGAAAGAAGAACGTCAGGAAAAAGTTACTTCCAATTGAAGGTACAATTTTCATGAATAGATCTATTTAAAATGTAATCATTACATAAATATATTACACTGTAATAGAAAATTATATTACAGTGATAACTGCTCCTTTCGCAGCTATATCCAAAAACAAAAATATTTGTCTCATTTATGTCCATGACCATGATGTCCATGATTTTCCAATGCAGTGACCGCCACGCCCCAAATGAACAGAATTAGACCAAAGTCATCATTTATCGGTCCGTCTAATGTAACGTTATATTTTAGCCATAATCTTAATGGGTGAGCCCAAGCGATGGGAGAGTTCACTTCAGGTGGTGGTAGACCTACTCATGACAAACGGTCACCCTGACTCCCCCGTTAGAGAGAACATGGACCAACCTCACCTCCCCGTCATACCATGCAATGTGGACCTGCAATACCAGGGCACATATAAAATACCAAGGTACGTTTAAAAACGTTTTTCTTACAATTAACTGGTACTCCCTAATTAGGCCCATATTGGAGTGGTTAGCACAAATCACTGCTACACAGGTGGCCTGGGTTCAATTCTCACACCACGTAGAGATATTGGTCAGTGTCCAGGTAACCTCAACATACATTTGTAAAATTGTACGATAGATTGGGAAAACAGGATATTATGACCATTGCACCATGATGAGGTGATGGTGTCATTTAACGCTCACCCCCCTCCCCTCGCTTCTTGAAAATACAGAATGTAGAATGCACAGTCGAAACAACATATATTGCATCAGTGGTTGTATTTTATCACAGATATGGTAACGGCGCGTTTTTGTTGTGTCTTGAGGCGCTTTACAGTAAAGTGACGGGACAGGAGCTCGAGTACAGCGCCCTCTTGGGGAAACCGAGCGAACTAACCTTCCGCTTCGCAGAGCATCGACTCCAGCTTCTCGCGCAGGACATCTCACCGACTGAACTCGTACACACCATGTACATGATCGGGTAAGCAGCGGTTCTCGAATCTAGGGGTGCAGAAGGTCCACGCCCCCTACGGTCTGATTTTTCTTTATTTGAGTGCATAAGTTGGGTGGGGTAAGTATATAGAATAAAAAAGTCATTAAAGTTTGGTAGAGATCTGGTGTAATGGGTCCATTCTGTAGACACCGGGCCAAAAGGCTGTCTCATTTTAGTGTGTTCTTTGGCGATTTTGCAAGACAAATTATGGCTGGGACGCCCTACACTATTTGTGCCCTCAACCCGACACAAGAAATCCACCGGCGACCAGGACTTAGTGCTACATCATATTTCAATCTGACCAATATGATATTGGTTTTTTACGGAGAGATAAAAAGATTATTGTATTTCTAGGTGAATTCATCTCAATCCGATAGATGTATTACATCTATCGGATTGAGATGAATTCACCTAGAAATACAGAAACTACGTCCGAGAGGAATCTAATCAACTTAAAAAGATTATTGTAGAACTTCGCCACCTGTTTCCCATTCTGGTTTGCAAGTAGTTCCAAAAGTATCCTGTATATAAATTCTAGTTTACTGTTTACTTTGTAGTGATAATCCAAACGCGGATATAGTAGGAGCGAATCTTTACAACAAATATGTACAGAATCTGCAGAAAACTTCACCTACACCACCCGACATTCTAAAGGCGCGCATGCTACCTGAATGTGCTATTTTGACAAAACAGAATATTAAGACAGTACACAGTGTTTTAGTTTGCACAGGAGTCTACAAACCATCCAAGAATGGGACGAAAACATCACCAGATCATTTTCGTAGAGACTTCAAGGATACATCAGAATTCAACCTACAAGAATATTGCCTAATGTTTTAGATTCAATGAAGTTTATTTTAGATAAAGAATGTGAATAAAACTAAATAGAAACAAAGATGGTTTGTTGTTTTTCTGTCAGGAATTTACGCATTAATACAAGTTTTTCCATTTGTTTTTGTTTAAAAACCGACTTTAAAAAAATTATTCAACCGGTAGGGCCTTTAGAGACATTGTGAGGATAGGTCCTCTTTTCTTTTGTGTAGGTGCTGACACCTACAGTTAACTTTTTGTAAAAAAATCTCAAAATTTTATTCTTATTAATTTCTAATATTTTTGATATACACCATGACATGTACATAATTTAACTTCTGTTGTATTAAGTTATCTGAATATAATATAAATAATAACTAGTATAGAAAATTGATTAAATTGTCTTGACCAATTTGGAGACTATTGGGTCACTGCACATGCGTATTAGCTGAAAGTGACGTGGAAGACATTTTAGCCACAAGTCTACATTTCACGAAAGAGAAAAATCCCAATTTAAATTGGTTTCACCAGGTTATGTACATGTTAAGGCGCGATAAAAAAGAAGAGGAGGATGGTAAGCATATAATTAATGTAACTTTTAGTTGATTCACTAAATAAATACTTGAAAAATCACAATGTATTTGTGCCGGTTTTATGGTCGTGGCATTTCATTAACATGTTGTGTTTACACTCTGGTAGGGTCTGCCAGATTTTGACAGTTCTCTACCTATGGTGTTGAAATAATTATTGGCCAAGTAAAGCACTGATATATCACGGTTTATTTGATTAACCATGAAAGTGTAATTGCATTGAGACGCACCAAACCGAAACCCCTTTTTGGACCCAATTTCTCCTCAAATCTTTCCAATTTTTTGGAGTAAAAGTCTGGATTTTAATGATTTTGGAGAATGGGGAATGACAGGTGTGAGCGAATCCTTGATCCTTACCGTTAAGGTCATTCTCTTTCACTAAATTTTTGAGATTCCCATAAAATAGTTCTTTCCCAAGACGTAGGAAAGTGAAGACAATCATTTTTTTGGCTGCGTGTATTTTCTTGGCATAACCTGGCTTTTGTTCCTCTCTTTCAGGGGGCAACCCCTTCCACAACATGGAGAAGAGCTCCGTGCTGCAGGAAGCGAGGACCTTCAACGAGACCCCGATCAACCCGCGCAAGTGTGGATACATCTTGACAAAAGTGCTCTACCTAATCAACCAGGTGCGTGTATTATAGTGTAGGACAGTTCTGGCAGACAGTGTACCGCCTTTAGGCCAGTATTGATCGTCAAATGTGGCTTACAAGCTTAAACGCCAGAAGAGAACTCACCCAATCTTGATATGAGTAATCGCCTCGAGGTGATTGAACAGAAGTAATCTACTCATGTACCGGTACCAATTTTACACCTTGCAGGATCAGTCTACGATTTATATCTTAATTTAATGAATATCTCTCCTATCATAACTTGTTGCACTAAAAATTTAATAAATTCTTGTATTTCAGGGTGAGCACATTGGAACAACCGAGGCAACCGAGACATTCTTCGCAATGACGAAACTTTTCCAGTGCAAGGATGTAAGTAAATTTAAATTAATTCAAGTTATTCTATCACTTTAAATTTCGAGGATATACGTTTTTATATCACAGTAAAAAGCAGCACAATATATTACAAAAACACAGGTTTATCCAAATCAGAGATGGAAATCTTGCGGTTTTAGCCGGAATTCCGGTTTTTGGCCATTGAAAATACCCTTTTCTGATTTTCACCTCTTGTTAAATCTTTAATTTTTCATCACTTTCCTTTGTGAAATGAGTAAAATTGTGTGATTTTCCGGCTTTTTGTTGGAGCTTCATTTCCATCTCTGATGTGGTTATGCATGCATATGGATGTAAACAGGTACAAAGATGTCAGTGAAAGGAACATCAATAATTGCTTTACATAAGCAGGACCTGAAATTGATTTCGTTTTGCAACGATAAAATTCCACGTAGTGCTTTTCATGCAAACAATAGCTCCGTGAACAGACATTTCACCTTTCTATAAGTGTGCGAACATAATAACGCAGATTTGTACTTCTTACAGATCACCCTGCGCCGCATGGTGTACCTGTGCATAAAGGAGATGGCCAAGATCTCGGAGGACGTGATTATTGTGACGAGTAGTTTAACTAAAGACATGACGGGGAAAGAAGATCAGTTCCGTGCACCATCCATCAGAGCTTTGTGCAGGATCACCGATGTGAGTTTTTGCAAAAAAAATTTATGGTTTGGCCACTATTACGAAAATAATTTTTAATGAAGTGTGTCTAATTGCATCATAGGAATGTTTGAAGGTTACTAATTTTTCAGCTGAAGATGCATAGCCACCTTGTGTACACCTCTGCACAACTGCCTAATTCTGGTGTGCAAACTCAAATTGGAGACAACAATTAAACCTCGGTAGTTTGCCCTTTGATGCTTATTTAGAAAGGAACTGTTCAATACTTTGTGAATCTTGATTGAGAAAATAACTATATTTGCATTTGAATATAATTATAAATGAATTTTATTACTTTTTTACAGGGAACTATGCTGCAGAGTATCGAGCGTTACATGAAACAAGCGATCGTCGACAAGAACCATGCCGTGGCAAGTGCTGCTCTAGCATCATCCTTGGTAAGTATTTTCTTCCTTAGTGCGACGTGAGTCTACCGGTTCAGTGGTGTTTAAAAGATACTGTGCAAGTTTAGCAGGAACGGATGTATGGAAATGTGTACACAAGCATCCAAATAATTTATGGGTAAACCATATTTAAACCCTGAAATCGCACCCATTTTCCCACATGACCGTTATTAACCGAGTAAGTATTAATCGAGTAAGTATGGTCCACTGTTAGTGGCAAACTATTTTATTGTATGTATTTTCGTTTTATGTATTTTCGTTATATTACAGCATCTTAGCAAGACGAGCCACGATGTTGTGAAGCGATGGGTGAACGAGGCACAAGAGGCGGTTAATAGTGACAACGTTATGGTCCAGGTCAGTTCAGTGTGCTCAATTCAAGAAATGTAAAGGACCACTGCAGGGCTCGATCTTAACAGAATTCTCTGTCCGCCAAAATGAAAAATGATGTGCCAAAGTAGTCAGGCAATTACTTATCTCAGACGCACTGCTTAGTTTCAACCAGAAAAGTCTTCACATTTTCCCATCATTTGGATATTTTGTCCGTTTTGGGGAAAAGACGGACGTTAAGGTCGAGACCTGACACTGTATCGGAGATGTCAATCCAACTTGTAACTTGAGAAACTGTCATCAAACCTTTTAAAGTTAATAGCATCGTAATAGCTTAACTTCATGTAACAATTTTGCTCATTTCAGTATCATGCTCTGGGTCTGCTGTATCATATAAGGAAATCAGACAAACTGGCTGTGACGAAACTTGTCAGTAAATTCACGCGACACTCTCTGAAATCTCCATATGCTTACTGCCTACTGGTTAGTACAATTGAACATTTTGGTGTTATTTAATTATAAGTAAACAAATGAATAGAATTTTAGGAGGTACGACGTGAATTTAAAAAAGTCTCGGCCTTGGTTAGTACTTAGGCTTTTTTTATTTAATTGTTTGGATTACATTTCCCGCCGCACTTTGAAATCGGGATTTCAAAAAAAAAAAAAAACTCATTTGAGGTTGAAACATGATGCACACGGCAAGATTTTTGCATCGTAACGAGTTCCGTCAGGAGACGATTGAGAAATATTAAATATTTTATCGATATTTAGAAACAGTTTGGCTTTCTTGGGACCAAGTTCAATTTTTTTTTTTTTTTTTCCGATCGCCAAACTTTGAAAATCCTGAAAGTGCAATGTAATCCAAATGATTTAAAAAAAAAGGCCTTACATAATTTCAGATGCATGTAATTTGCGATGTGAAACTAAAGCAATGTTTGGTATTTTGTAGATTCGCATTGCTTGTAAACTCTTGGAAGAGGAAGATGCTGGGTAAGTTTTAAAAAGTCTTTTCATTTTATATTATCAATAGAAAGACAAATAAAATTTAATTTTAAGAGGTAGCAACAACAAAACGTGTTTTGCAAGTAACAATCGTTATGACATCTGTAGAACAAACTGCACGCTATTTTGGGCATCCAAATTTGTTTTTCACTTGTGTGCATGCAGGTTGGAATCCAATGCAGTACATAGGTTCATATCTTATTGGTTTTTAGCTATTTATTTATTACATTACCTGTTAAATTAATTATTTGTTTGCAGTTGGATAGTTTCATATTTCAGAGAGAACAAGCATTACCAGTTGATTTGAACTTAACAGTAAATTTCATGCATGTGTTATCACTCATGATTTGTGCATGATTAATCCTAGGTAAGCATGGTGGTTAGGCATGATTGTCGTTGTTTCACACGCTTCCATGAACAACAAGCCACATGCGCAACAAACTACTAACTCTCTTCCTTCTCTCGTCCTGTTTTTCAGAAATCTTTACTTTTCCAGGTCCGACAGCCCGATGTTCGACTTCATAGAGAGTTGCTTGCGCCACAAGTCTGAGATGGTTATCTATGAGGCGGCACACGCTATTGTTAATATGAAGCACACTACGGCTAAAGAACTCGCACCTGCCGTGTCTGTACTACAGCTGTTCTGTAGCTCCCCGAAACCTACTCTAAGATTTGCTGCAGTCAGGACTTTGAACAAGGTAAGTTTTGAAATGTTGAAATGTGCAGACATTTCTGTTGAGGGTAAAGTAGTTCTTACGCAGATGTGGCAGGACTTTGACAAAGTCTGTTTTGAAATGTAAAATTATGCACAAAGAGAGATTTCAGATATCTTGTTCAAATGCACAGATAATAAAAATCTTAAAGATATTTGAAATAGTTCAAGGCAGAGTGTGTATTCGTGATATGCCATAGTCTAATACTGAGAGATATTGGTATTAAATCCTCACTCATGCAAATTCGGGAGAATGTCGGATAGCAATACAGCAGGGTAGCTGATTGACTGTAATGTATAAAACATTTTCTCTGTTTTACAGGTGGCTATGAAGCATCCTGCAGCAGTGACAGCCTGCAACCTTGACCTTGAGAACCTTATCACTGATGTTAACAGAAGTATCGCTACACTGGCTATTACTACACTCCTGAAGGTAAAGATGGGAAAGTTTACAAATCTAGGTGACATAGAAAGATTCATCCCATGTGTGAGATTCATCCCACGAGTTTCCAAGCCAGGGTGGATCTGCCTGCAGACTTGCATGGTTAATGGACAGATATTTTTTGGTAAATTACATGCCTTGTAGATTGTGGCAGATACGAAAGACACAGCACATTTAGTAATAATTGTCTTTTCCATTGTAGACTGGAAGTGAGAGCAGCGTGGATCGACTGATGAAGCAGATTTCTTCCTTCATGTCGGAGATTTCCGACGAATTCAAGATTGTTGCGGTTCACGCCATCAAGTGAGTGTTCTTAAGTGTGTCCAGCATGCAAATTACTTCGTTATTTGGATGGACGGGAGTGGAGGGATGTTCGTAAACTGTTAACACTCAGGACCCGTGCATGGAACAATTCAACAAATTGTACAAGTAGTATCTCGGATTGGCATTGGACAGGAAACATTTTGCACACCATGGAGGTTTGATGCAAACTAATAAAACTATTTTTATGTTCCACAGGTCACTGTGCTTGAAGTTCCCAAGGAAACATAGCGTAATGATGACTTTCCTGTCGTCCATGCTCAGAGATGAGGTAACACAGATGTGTAATGTATAACGCCTTACAGAACAGTAATGACAAATAACTAATGAAATGTTTAGCAAGAGAATGCTTGTCCTTGTAAGAGATTAATTACGTAGAACAGAGATGGAAATCTTCCGATTTTAGCCGGAATTCCGGTTTTTGGTTCCTGAAAATATCCTTTTCCGGTTTTTCGACTGTTGTTAAACCGTTTATCTTTCCATGACTTTTCATTGTAAAATGAATGAAATTTAGCGGATTTCCGGTTTTTTGAGCGAGGACCATTTCCATCTCTGGTCAAAGGAAAGTGCAATGTAGTTTTGAATGATTCTTTAGTAAGTAATGGTTTTGGTTTAATCTCTAGGGAGGATTTGAGTACAAGAAGGCCATAGTGGACACCATCATCTCTATTATTGAGGAGAACCCAGAAGCAAAGGATGCCGGTCTCGCACATCTGTGTGAATTCATTGAGGACTGTGAACATACAGGTTGGTAGTAAAGCATAGTTAGAGGAAGGTGCAGTGCAAATAGAGTTTGTGTTTTGAAACTGAAAAAATAAGAAAAATTAAACCAAGACCAGCTCTACCCCACACACTTGTTGTAATTATATTTTCAATATAGTGATCTATGTTAGAGACTTAATCTGTTGACACGAAGCCAAAAATCATGAGATGGAAGAGAAGCAACTGTCCTGCATAGTACACGTAGTAGAGATTTGCAGATGAGAGTATATGTGGCAAGGGAATTGAAAGCAGTCTGTAATATCGGTAGTGATTCATGGATGTATTTCATGCTTTTTAGTTCTGGCAACGAGGATCCTGTATCTGCTGGGAAGAGAAGGTCCAAGAACTCCACAACCGTCTAAATACATCCGCTTCATCTACAACAGAGTGATCCTGGAGAATGCCGCCGTTAGAGCCGGTGTGTATTTGTGCAAATATTTTATCATAAAGTAGAATCTGTCTTGAGTGGCATCATATCTTTTACGACCTTTTACCATTTACAACATAATGAAATTGGTTACTGTAGTCTACTACAAAAGGCAATAAATCCATTTCGTGAATGGACAAATGATAGAGAGCCAAGAATTGGTGAATATAATTGAAAACATTTTTGTTCTGTAAAAGTGTAGTGACGAAATCCGCTTTCCAATAAGTTGAATTTAATGAATTTATTATTTAAATGTTAATATATTTTGTTGACAGCTGCTGTGACTGCTTTGGCGAAGTTTGGTGCACACTGCGAGGATTTGATGCCGAGTATACTGGTGCTTCTTAAGAGGTGTGTAATCTTGATTGTTTCATTTGATTTGAATCGACACCTACCGGAAACAGTGTACAATGACAGAAGTCTATAAATTTTTATTTGATTTATTAAGAATTGTTTCCAATGAGATGTTCTTAATTTTGTACAGATCTGAGCTGGATACAGATGATGAGGTGCGCGATCGCGCAACATTCTACCGCAGTGTCCTGGAGGCTGGACAGAAACCACTCAACTCTGCTTATATTCTCAATGGTATGTCTTATCTTTTTTTTCAAATTGTCAAAAAAAAATAAAATTAAGTAAAAAAATGTGCAACGAATAGTGTCCAACTGCAAGGGCACTTACCAACATAGTTTCGTGTTACAAATATATTGACATGTTAAAAAGAATATTGACAATATTGACCATTCGTGTGTACTGAGAGGTTTAAAGTTTTACTGCATTTCAATGACTCTTAGCGATGGGCCTTTCACTGAAAGAATGCATGTTTGATGCAACATTCTGGACGAATTGAACTACAGGTAAAAAGTTAGATCGCTGTTTTCATTTTGGGCACAATGTTTTTTTGCTTCACTAGCTGCATACGTGTATTTGCAGGTAATTAAATGAGTTTACTTAATTTGTTTTTGTAGGACTACAGGTTTCAGTGATAGGTCTGGAGCGGGCTCTCTATGCCTACACACAGGAACCGTCAGAGACGCCGTTCGATCTGAAGAGCGTTCCTCTCGCTACGCAGCCAATCGCTGATCAGAAACCTGTGCCAGCTGCAGGTGGAAGCGCTGAGGCACCTGCCGCCAAACCACAAGCAGAGAAAGTGGCTGCGTCAAGGCAGGATATCTTTGCAGGTTTGATAACAACCTGATATTTTGTTGAATTTTTTTCTGACCATGGGTTTCATAGCCAAGGTACATCTGTCACTTTGTGTGCTTACTCACATGCACACTTGAAAAACGAAGACCGTTTGCATCTTATTGAAATAATATGTATCTTACAATCACAAAGTGAAATCTTAACATGGCAATTTTTGGCTGATTTAAAGCAATGCTTTAAAGCAGCCTATGGAATGGGTCGTGTTATATGCCTTTTTGCCGAATTGGCACACTTCCAATTGACTTATTGACCTCAGACAAATTTTAAAAGTTGTCAAAAGTGTTCATTCAAATTAGTAGGTCATTGTGACCTAGTTATGAAATTAGGTCACAGTAAGTAGGTCATGGATATAGGTCAAAGATCATGGTACC
>JBCAUI010541549.1:0-10801 GCA_038406195.1 Haplosyllis anthogorgicola
CCATTACAACTTTAGATGAAACAGATGGAGAAAACATTATAAATGTTGGTAAAATATCACCACCCCCTTGGTATCTACATCTAATTTCCAACCCCAATGTCAGAACTTAGACTTAATTCTGCTGAAGGTGACTGTTTTTAGCCTTATCCCACACTGGTCTAACTTGGGACCAATATCCAGCAAGCTGTTGTTCAAATTGTAACATAGATTATATGAATTTAAAAAGCTGTTTCAGCAGTTGTTTCGGCATTTCGGCAGTAATAATACAGTGTTTAGGTACCAATAATGTAGCATTTAGGTACCAATAAGTGAATAAGTTCAAATGAATACTCAGTTACCAGTTACCATGCCATTTTTGCAAGAAATTTGATAAGTTTTATTGAGTCTTGGACCATATATTAGAAGACAAATATGTATTAAATTTGTACTTACATATTCAACCTTTTTAGTTGAGTAAAATAGCAAAATTCTTATAGAAATTAGAAGTTCTTGACAGATTTCAAACTTTGAAACATAAAGTGGGTCAGGTCAGGTGATGAATATTCATGACTACTCGTCAAACAACACACCAAAACGTTTCGGCAGCAATAAATGCGCGCAAGAGTTCAGCTGCTCAGTAAGCTGAAGCTGAAGCAAGGAAACCACATTGGTCAAAGGGTTGCCAAATGTTAGTTCTACGAACTGTGTGAAGGAAGCTATTGCAATGTTGTGTTCTATATTTTGCCATCCATAAAAGCGAAGATCCCATATATATCTAATGTACCCACAGTTTTAGCAGACGAAATTTTTGCTTTGCAAAAATAGGAATGATTAAACCGTTTAGAAGTATATTTTCGCTAATTATTTTCGAAAAATAATAAATGTGTAGAATGGGATAAAATAGAGTATTCCACGTTGAATACAGTTAGGAGGGGTGGCAAATGAGGGGAAAAAAAAGAAAAAGAAAACCGATACAGAAGTCTTAAGTACATGTAGTTATTGGTGGGAATAAAGAAATACCGGTAGACCAAACTGTAAAATCAAATTGCGTAATAGCAACTAACATCAAACAATACGGTTAACCAAAGCCCAAGAATAAGAAATACCGTAAATTGCCGATTTGACACGCACTCCCAAATTGATGTGCACCCCTTTTTCACCCTTTGCAACATTTTTTAAAGTCGTTTCTGGAATTTCACCATCGTAACTTGTTGACTGTTGTAGATTGTGATTTTTATGTATGTTACATAGTTTTAAGTGACCAAATAAGAAAGTTAAGATGTCTAGTATACATGGAATGGATTTCCACTGTCTTGTAGTCCTTTTATATTACGTTACATGACATAGGGGATTGGGTCACCAATTGTTAACAAGTTTTCCAAATAGAATTTCATGATCTGAAATATAGCGCAGTGCCAAAAATAGGTGTCACGCACATTGCACGTCAAACCGGCAATTTACGTTATTGAAAGTATTTGTATGGGTCCCAGCAACCATTTAGAAACAAGATATCATTCCTAACGTCTCGAAGAAAGCTTCCCCAATATAAACAAAATGTTAACTATGGCTAACAAATGTTAATCAGGTGTTATCAAATGTAAATTAGATCTAACAAATGTTAATGAGGTATAACAAATGCTAATGAGGTTTAACAAATGCTAATGAGGTTTAACAAATGCTAATGAGGTCTAACAAATGTTAATTATGTTTTAACAAGTTAACAGGTTAATCAGTTTTAACAAATGTTAACTGTTTAACAGATGTTAACTATGTTTAACAAAATGTTAATGTGGCTGACAGTGTTAACTAGGTTTAACAAAGTGTAACTGGGGCTAACAGTGTTAATTAGGTAAACTTGACAAAGTTTAACTGGGGCTAACAGTGTTAACTAGGTTTAACAAATGTTAACTTTATTTAACAAAATGTAAACTGGGGCTAACAGTGTTAATTAGCTTTAACAGTTTAACTGGAGCTAACAGTGTTAACTAGGTTTAACAAATGTTAACTACATTTAATAAATGTTAACTTTGTTTAACAAAATGTTAACTGGGCTAACAGTTTTAACTAGGTTTAACAAATGTTAACTTTGTTTAACAAAATGTTAACTGGGCTAACAGTGTTAATTAGCTTTAACAAAGTTTAACTGGAGCTAACAGTGTTAACTAGGTTTAACAAGATGTTAACCAGGCTGACAGTCTAAAAAAGGTTTAACAAAATGTTAACTACATTTAACAAAATATTAACTAGGGCTAATAGTGTTAACTAGGTTTAACAAATGTTAACTTTGTTAAACAAAATGTTAACTGGGGCTAACAGTGTTAACTAGGTTTAACAAATGTTAACTAGGTTTAACAAAATGTAACTGGGCTAACAGTGTTAACTAGGTTTAACAAATGTTAGTTTTATTTAACAAAATGTTAACAGGTGCTAACAGTGTTAACTTTGTTTAACAAAGTTTAACTGGAGCTAACAGTGTAACTAGGTTTAATAAATGTCAACTGTGTTAAACAAAATGTTAACTTTGTTTAACAAAATGTTAATTCAGCTAACAGTGTTAACTAGGTTTAACAAATGTTAACTATGTTTAACAAAATGTTAGCCTGGTGATACAAGTGGGCCCAAATGTTCCTTTCTATTGATGTCTATTCATGTATGAAACTAATTCCATTCATTAGAACAATAGATGAAAATAGCAGTCTTTTTTGACGTCGTTTGTCCTTTCTTTTGTTCTAGACGTTTCGAAACTGATACAAATTCCGTGTACTGGATAAATATTTGTATATTGCTATTATTGGTACTGTTTCTGTTTTACCAAAAGGACTATATCAGAAATGTTGTTGAAAATAAAAAAAATAAATGTATTCTCGAATTTGAATGAGAAAAAGGTTTCATTCAAACTTTCCCAAAATAGATCAAAATAGATACGAATTCATCAAGACGAATTCTGTTTCGTGAGAAAGATTGATCTTGGACAATAGCACAGCAGAGGTTCCTCTTCTCGATGGAAACCGTGGAACGGAACAGAAATAGCACATCCGATGAAATGTTGGGTAGAGGCCTCGTGCTGGTCTCTTCTGTGCCGTGAATGCCTATTGTTATATGTCCGGTATCCCTGAATTGCTGAGACGGGTGCCGGAGAGGACTAAAAAAGCCCACGTTTCCTTCATTTGGTTACACTTTACGTTAATCTTTACACAGATTTACACACATCATGAAATTCTATTCAGTTTTGGAACAATAGAAAATCAAAGGCACAGCATGGAACCCTTTGTGTTTTCTCTTTTGTTCTGTACATTCCGAAATTACAGGAATTTCTTGATTTGTTTTCCACTGTGGAAAATACCTGATGGGTCTCAATACTCGGAATTCGTATCAGAAGATTAAAAATAACGCATCAAAAGCACAGCGTGAAATTCTTTCGTCCTCTCCTTAGTTCTCTTCCTTTCCAAAATGATACGATTTCTGTGTACTGTAGAAGAAAACTCTCCTTGGCCTTAGTACTGACATGTATTGGTATCTGCATTTTTTCTAAAGATGTGCTTTAATTTACATAACAACACATATTTACTTGGTTCCACATGACAAAAATTGAAACTAAAAATTGAAACAACAAAAACTTGGACAAAAATATACCACCTTCCCTGATCCTACTCAATTTTGCTTGAATGACCGAGATCTGTATTTCTGGCAATTGTTTTCTCCTAAAGGTTAATTGAGTGTTCATTTACTTGACATGATGTCCAAGGTGATTAGCGACTTCAAGTTACACGTTTTGACGTCATTGTTTACGTCTTAAATGTTTTACATAACGTATTTCTACTGGTAGACGTTTCCTGTCAACTGATTATAACAGACACATTGGCATATATCCATTGGCGGATCCAGGGGGCGCCGCCGGCGCGCGCCCACCCCCAACGGCCCAATTTTTCTTCGTTTTCATGCGATTTCCGCTAAATTTTGGGCGAAAATAGGGAAATAGGGAAATCCTGGATCCGCCCCTGTATATCCTCAAGCCATCACCACAAATTATTTTATTTTGCCAGACAAATGGGATATTTTGCCTCGGTTAATATGGTTAATATCCTTTCAAACTGACACTCTCATTGCTAAATAGTGAATAAAAGTACTTCTTTTTGGGATGGATTTTTAGACTAAACTAGTACTAACCCCCGAAGAAATCCGGGGAATTCCCGCTTTTCCCGCAATCTAAAAGGTGTTTCCCGAAATTCTACCCGTTGGAAATTACCGAGTCTTCCCGAAGGAAGACGGACAACTCCATCTTATATTTATCAGATATGAAAAATACTATTTATCACCTGATCTATTCTGAACGTAGACTATATGTATTTGGGTAAATAGGCGTTTTTCTAGTCCTCACAATTGTTAATTGGTAATTAAATAAGGAACGGTAAACTGACCACGCCCTTGTTGATTGTTGGTAAGAGCGCGTTACGCCTTCGTGTTTAGTTGACGTTAGTAGTTAGTTGGCCGTGAACCGTAATTAGATAATCCAGATGTTAAGCTTCACTCCACAGACCTTAGGGTGTTGGGATTACCTTCACAGGCTGTTAACGGTTTATTCTGAACGTTTGTTTTTGGCGTTGTTCCCGGTTAATGGGTATCAATCTTGTGTACTCACTGACACCGTGATGTGTTTCACTGATTATTTGATCTGAACTATTTGATCTGATATGAAAGCATTAAGGGAAAGAATTTAAATACTACTACTGGTACAACCCACCACACCCCACTATATGATACCATAATGCACTTTAGATCAATGTACTTTACTCAGATATCCGAATACCCGGCTACCTTTTCTGATCACCTCAGCTCATAAAATTCCTATCATTTTGGAAGCGAAGAGAAGAAAGGAGAGAATGAAGAATTTTACGCTGTGCTTTTGATGCGCTATTGTTAAAAAATGATAGGAATTTCACCCTCTGATCCGGACAGCTGAATTGCCCATTCGTGTACAACGTCTAATCAGTGCACAACATCAACAATTCAGCAGAAAAGGTTTAATTCTAGCTCTTATTTCACTGTCAATTCCTTATCTTTTTCAACTAAAACTAAATTCAGGAGATAAAATGTCCTTTCATTTTGGAAATAATTGGTGCTATGGTTTACTACCTAATTTAAACAATGTAACAGTACACAAACACAGTGTCATTTCAGAAACGAAGAGAACAAAGGAGAGAACGAAAGAATTTCACGCAATGTTTTTGATGCTCTATTGTAAAATTTCTGATACAAATTCCCTGTACTGCGATACAACACAGTGGACGATTAAAGAGTAATGTCACCTGGCTGTTAAAGGACTAGACTTCGGTCATAGTTACCACCGGGAGCGCAGCAGTTACGCATTAGCATCGTAATTATCTTTGATAGCCATCTTTATTCAGTTCTAATTGTATCTTCTCAGAGACTACACCAGAGACTACACGCATTTGTAACAACAGTTAATAAACTATCTAAAAGTCGAGAGACTGTCTTTTTACACTGGCCTGTTCACTAATACTTGGCAAAATATGTAAAATATAGAGTTGGATGGAGTAGAGTCATAAGGAAACGAAGGGAGTTTTGCCCGTGAGCAAGTGGCGATCAAAAAGCCCTGTACATTGAGTTCAGCATAAAATAATGAGATCTGTCCGAAAATAACGTTTACAATTCATTTTCGAAGATTACTTCTGCGCAATAAATAATAATGCATACAATGGAAACAAAATTAACTCAGATATATAGCTCTATGTGGTAGGTATGTCAGATTAGACTCAAATAAAAGTAGTAAATTTAGGCATTCCAAATTCTCATCTCAGCTAAGCACCAGAAGTCTATTTTCGTGGTCATTTTTGTAAATTCAGCACTGTCATGTTTAATTTATTTGACATCAACAAGTTCAATTCAATTCAATTCCTTAATTTTGATTTCATTACTATTAACCGTAAATAAGGAAGAAATGGGGATTCAAGGAATCAACATGGGAAAATACCACGTCCGGTCTGCAATGGACAACATAGCGATCGTTCAATTTTCTGAACCGCTTTGTTGTATGCGTTATTTAAGTTAGAGCATGGAATAACTATTAAAAATTTAGCGCCCCGCAAAAATTGAATTTCATGTTTAGCTCATTCAATTCAATTGTTGAGGGGTGCTTAGCTTTTATAACAGTACACAAAAATCGTATTATTTTGGAAACGAAGAGAACAAAGGAGAGAACGCAAGAATTTCACACTGTACTTTTGAAGCGCTATTTTTGCACTTCTGATACGAATTCCGTGTACTGAGTAATTTCATGATCTGATACAGCTATCACTAGCGATGACCCAGCTACAGCATAATTATCCGAACCACTATGTATTCTACTTACGCCGTTAGCCTTGCCTGGATGCATCACGAGCATAAAACCTTGCGGTTCCAGAATCCGTGACGCCACAGAAGCAAAAACTTCGGTAAGGTACAAAGTGTGCATCCAGCTGTAGATGTGCACAATGTGCAATTCCTTCAAAGTCCTGTTCAAACTGGTCGTTGTGTTGTCGTTAGAAGTAGAATTATGTCTATTTGTTGTGATACTGGTAGATAGATTTGCAAACATATTCTCTTCATCCACAGATGTTGTCACTGCATCATTTGTTAATGTACTTGAACTATTCCATGGTTCAGTTGTCACAGTTACAACTTCTGTAAGGGTTAAATTCAGTATTGTGAGTAAAGAAACTGCTAGTAGATATCTCATCTTTGCAACAAGTGCTAGAAACAACCTCTAAGTTTCAGTGTAAGAAACTTTAATGCAACTGCTGAATTTCTCAGTTAACATCAAAGAACCAATAACCTTAACTCCTCCTAGTTTAACTTTAACAATGTTACTGGACATTCGGTATCCTATCACTTTTCTTTTGCTTCCACAGCTAATCAAAATGAACGAGAATAAACAAGAAAACGTTGAGTTTAGTATCCTTAATAATCTGGAGTGACGGAAGTGCTTTACGCCTTTGACTTCTAGATCCCGTTCTCGTGTTTGTGAGCCGTTTACTTATTGAAGCTGTTTCGTCACACGGAAACTACCACCGGGTAGTGAGACTGTTACAAACAGCGAATAAAGCTGCGATTTAGATCTACAAGGATCAAGCTACTTACAGTTGTCAACAAAACACATGAGGGTTTGGCGGTGTCGTGGCCAACAGGTCAAAGGATTTCGGTTCTTAATTACGAGGTTGTTACTAGCCCGACGTTCAAAGAAGCGGTTTGTCTGGGCTGATATGACCTTGTGACGATACACTTTAAACAGTGTGCTTTAAGTTTTCTGAATAGAAGGGTGATTAACTGTCTAGAATTGTATTAGAAATTTGCTTTTTGTAAACTATAACGTTCAATTTGTGATGACAGTGTCCGCGGAGGCATTTTAAAAGATATGTAACCTGTGTGCTCTTTCGTCCCTTACACGTCCTTTTTCGCTGCGGAAAATGTCTGATTGATCTGGACAGATAACTATTATGAGTACTGTGGCATTCACGCTGGAGTATTTGATCTGCATGCATCTTGAATATATATGTCACGGTCCCGTGCCTTTGTCGATTCTCGACCTAGCCGAGCAGCCGAGTCGAGTGTGCCCCTTAACTTTCTGATGGGTCGATCGACACATACAGTGTGTCGATCGACTCAGCAGGAGGTTTCCCCAGTACACATGTGCCATGCCGGTGATGTCATCAGAATGTTCTTTCGAAGTGATACGTCACAATTCGAAGGAACTGATGGTGACGTCGTGGACGTGACGTCATGTCAATCAACCCCCAGCTTGTATTTAAACCCGTGTCCCCCTCTAAACAGGGAGCCTATTCTGTAGACTCCAAAGGGCTAACATGTGCACCCTCCTCCAGTTGTCTGTCTTAGTGAGACATTTCAATCGAATCCATTGCTATCATTGTGTTTAAGTGTCGATCGACCCAGACCCCGTTGGTCTGGGCCCTTTAGTTAGTTTGAGTTAGTTGCATCATCACCGAGTCGAGTGACTTGGTAAAACCTCAAAGTAAACATCACGTGGCCGGGCCACCACTGATTGGTAACATCCGGCTCCTGCAGATTCTGGAAGGCCACTTCCAGACTGACTGAAGAGTACTGTATCATGACTACAGGGCGATTGACTCACCCACCATTGCATTGTGGTGTCCCTGGGTGGGCCAGGTGTAATGAGGATAGGTGACCTGGTTAGAGTCTTGTCCACCCCAACAGCGGTCACACTCGAGGGGACCGGCATAGGGGTGAGCTTGTAGACACCACAAACTGTGATTTGCACCAGAAGTGCCACAGCGTCGAAAGAGGATGAGGCTCAATATCTCCATGAGTGCTAGAGAATCATCAGTTCGATTGACTCGCTCGTAGGTGGCTAGATTGAGGTGTCGATTGACTCCAGTAGTTCAGCAGTGTTACATGATGCCAGTTGTTAAATTATTAGTTCCTGGCCTTAGCACCATTGATTTCAGAACCCAACAAGTAAAGATAAACTTAGGCAGCAATTTGAGAATGGACGGGACCTTCATAGACAGACATATGGGTGACCGTCCCCCCACTGGTAAAAGGGCCACCAGTGGGCTAGCTGATGCACTTGAATCTACAGTGGTGGAAGTGTCCACCACCCTTGAAGTAGAATCAACTGACAGAACAAAGGGGAATGCTACCCCTGAACCTCTGGATGGAGGTGTCAATCACATCCTGGATTGACCATCCTGATGTCCCCTTCCGATGGCACTGCTGTGTGACTGTTATGCATTATGGGTGATCATTTCAGAGATGACAGCAGATGGGGAGTTTCGGGAGCTGGCTCGACACTTGTGGAATGCGGAAATTGTGGGTGATCTTCTGAGGACAGATGTACCCGAAATCCAAGAGGTAGTCCTCTTGGACAATCAAACCATGATCCTGTATTTTTGGCGGAGGATCATGGGCGAAGGCCTTGAGGTTGATGACGCAGCTGAGCTGGCTGCCTACCTCTTGACCGGTTACTGGAGGTGGATCAGCCATACCATCTCACTAAACGTCATACAGATTTCTGCTAGGGTAGCCCGACAACAGGTGGCCCAAGCCTTGACTAGAGTGAGAGAATGGGCCAAGCGCCAGTGGTGAGTGGCCTTGGCCAGGGAAGCAGAGGATGAGGCAACTGCCTATTCAACCAGGAGAGTGCCAAGGTGCTGAGTCCCTGGAGGAACTGACTACTCTGAGGATGACACGCTGGTGGGAACTGAGATCCCTAACATGGCTGATGGGAGACTTCAAGATTTGGACCAACCTGTTAGTGCTGATGAGAGTTGGGAGGGCTCCAAGAACAAAGGCAGGAAGTGAGGTCAATGGGCAGGGGCCTGACAAGCACCTCAAAGATCAGGCAGCAGTGGCAGCTAAGGGGAGTCCCCTGTGTCTGTCGGTCAAGGTAGATGCCCCGGTCAACCGAAGCATCAGTCCCCACCGAGCCCATCCCCGTCACCATCTTCTGACAGAGGGGGGGGGGGATGATAGTGCGTCCGGACACTTGACTGTCTCATCCGCTAGTCACCGATCAGGCCAATGGAGAAGATGTAGACAAAGGAGCCCTGCTGGGAACCGGACCGGCTCAATCAAGTTGGCACAGCTTAGTGATGACTGCACCCCAGGACAATACCTCATGTGGAGAGAGTCTGTTAGGGCCTACAAGAATGCTGGGTATGAGGATGACATCATCAGAACACAGAACTATGGAGCTGTCATGAAGCTCACTGGGGTATCCGACCTGAGGTCTCTCGCCACAGTTAAGGACATGTTGGAGTGTCTGGACACCAACATCACGGTGTCGAGTGACTACGACTCCCTCCTCAGGAAACTCTACCTAATGCATCAAGGGTTGAGGGAGACCGTGTCCATGTACTCGGCATGGATGACAGATCAGATGTCGGCCATCCAGAAAGGTCACCCTGGCAAACTGGTTGGGGATGCATATGACAGACTGAAGAAGGATCGACTCTTCAGAGGTCTCCAGGTGGAGCTGCAGAATGCTCTGTTGTATCTGCAAGACAACCTTGCCAACTATTCCTACCAAGAATTCCTTGAGATTGCAAAGAGAAAGGAGGCCAGCTGTGAGGAGCAGGGACACAGGCATTTGCTGGATCCTGGATATCATCGCCCCGGTGATCATGACAAGTGAGACAATTGTGACAGGGACCAATGTTACAACCCCCGTGGAAGGATGGCTGCTGTCCCAGCCTTAGACTGGGGCAAAGAACTGGGGACAGACCCTGGGTCAGACAACTCAGATGGGGCTGGCATTGGCAGGGCAGACGTGAGGCTTGCAAAGGCCATGGGTCAATATAAAGACAAGAGATGCCTGTGCTACCAATGCCAGTCACCTGACCATCTGATCCATGACTGCCCTGAGAGATCAGGTGCAAAGAAGATGTATTTAAATGGGAGCAGGGGCTCAGAACAGGGAGTGTGGGCCCCCCAGAAGGCAACCCCCAAGACAGCTGATGACCAACTGGGGGTCCTGGCCCCAAACCGAAGTGACACTGGGGTAAGACTCCCTATGTGAATGAAGAGGCCATCGGCCGATGGATGGGTGTGGACAATATCGGCAACATCCAAGTCGACGGTGAACCCTGTCAAGCAGTGCTAGACACAGGGGCCACAGTCAACCTAGTGACCCCAGGGGCAAATGTGAAGAATAGTGACCAACATGTCCTCCATCTTGAAATTTATCAGTTCTAATTGACAGATTTTGTTATGGATTTTGGATATTATGGATTTTTAACGAAATAAACTGCATTTCTTTTTTCTATTTAGTATTTCTACATTATTTTTA
>JBCAUI010541560.1:0-10801 GCA_038406195.1 Haplosyllis anthogorgicola
AGGGCATTGAGGTTTCCAGGGCCGCTTAACACAACGAATTGCTGCACGCCCACTAATTTTTGACCGTGTAGTTTATGCGCTGTCAGTTACTTTCAGTTACTTACATATTACTTTCAGTTACTTAAGACACAAGGAGCATTTACCAGTTATGGAGTTGCGCTTTGGTGACACTGGAACAATACAAGACACAAAGAGTGGTGAACATCGACTCGGTCCGTTGAGGTGTACTGGTGACAGTACGTAGTCGTCGCATTGTACTTTGTTTCTGTTTATTCAAAAGGACAAACTTTTTAAAGGACATCCATGGAAAAAAAGAAAAGAAAAAAAACTTGTTATTAAACGATTTCACGTGGAAAGAGTACTAAAACACCAAGGTTTCGATTCTATTTGTTCTTTATTGAGCCAATTGTTAAATTTTATTAGGGTATATGAAATTCCAACTGCAGTTTCAACCAAGTTTTCATCAGGGATTTTCGTTGTCAAGGAGAAAAGTCTCAGTTATATAGGGTTCATAGGTGAATGGAGTCATCTGTAGGTTATTTAGTTTCTGTAACTTTTTTATTTTGTTAGTTCTGGGGACTGGTGTCCCCAATAGAGTCAAAGATTAGCCAATCTTCAGGGTGGTCTTCAAGCACATATTCATCATCTGAGTCTGATAGGTCCAGTTCTGCTAGTAATTCTTTGTTCATTAGTTCTAGTCAGACAGGGAGCAGTTAGCCAGGGTGGGTGTCGATTTAGAAGTACTGGGCATGACAGAAAGTTGATCCCTATATTTCTGGTTGGGCAGCAATGTTTGTTGATAAATATAATCTCTTGCATCATATGGGAGGCGGTAGTAGGGTCTGGTCTTCAATTTTGGTGGTTTATAGATGGAATTCTTAGGGGATGGCTCAGGGCTCATCTCTTTGATGCTGTATTCTGTGATTTTTTTAGTGGTCACTTGGCCTTTGTGTTGAGTTTTAACATGTGTTCTGGCATTGTCTATGCAAGTATATCGCTTATCACAGAGGGTACACTGGTATAAAGTGATTTTCTGTGCATGCAGGATTTGGACATGTCTTCTTAGGGCGAATTTTTGGGTGAAATTCAGTCCGCAAAATTCACACGATCTCCTGTAGTGTTAGTATAATGTCCTGGATCCACATTTATGTTATTAAATTGTACTCAGGAATATTCGATTGTAGTTTATTTTAATTGTTGTTTCATTTAATTTGCAGACATGTTTGACAATATGGTAACTTTCCGCAAGCCTGATGCTACCATTGAATTCCCAACCTTTGATGCCGCCACCTCAGGAGACATCAGATTCCAATTCAAAACGACAGCTGAGAACGGGATATTCTTACAAAACACTGGAATATCACACTTTATAGAAGTTAAACTTGTTTGTGAGTATCTGTTTTGTTATATGTTTGTGAGCATGAATATGTAGTGATAACATTTCATTATATTGCGGTTTATTATGCAGTGAGAAAGAACTGTTAAAATACTTGACGGCTATAAATGTACAGACTGATAAAAGGTACACTTCTTACATTTCATAACATTTTAATCCTCCTTCTTACATTCGCATAACAGTTGGAAACACGATCCATTTCCGTTTTAATGTTGGAAATGGCATTCAAACTCTGGAACAAGTGACTGCGTACCCACTCAATGATGACCAGTGGCACACCATACATGTTGAACGTAACCGTCGCCAGGCAACACTGAAGGTTGATCAGCAGGCAGAGGTCACCCTGGATGAGCCCATTGATCAAGGATTTAGGACGCTTGACCTGACGAGCCCTCTCGTTATAGGTATGCTAGTTGTCTCCAAACTCTTAACGATGCAATAAATGTTGCAGATAAGATAAGCAATCCGTGTGTAACAGACGACAGGTAGAGTGTGTCATTTGTGTGCATAGATCTTTTTTTGTGGTTTTTCTTTAATTTCTTTCCAGTGGAATATTATACAATCTTACAAAAGAGCGTTGATATATCCAACTAATGTACATCCAGTGATGTTGATCATTATAAGTTTAACATGTTATAATATTATCTCATTCAGGAGCTGCGGTTGACTACAAGGATGGATTTGTGGGATGTATGAGAGCTGTTATGGTAAATGGAAAGGTTATGGACTTGCGTGGCAAAATAGAGCGCGGTGAAGTCACTTACGGAGTTGCTACAGGTACGTGCTCTGTTGTCTTAAATATTTAAGACAGGGTAATAGGAATGTGTAGAATTTATGAAATGAGATCACGTTCCTTGTCATAGACCGAAAGTATGTTACATGTCAGATAAGTGTACTAGTATATTGGTATCAGTAAAGGTATTGGATACCATTCTATTTCAGGATGCCATCCCAAGTGCGAGTCTAGCCCCTGTATGAACAACGGTATTTGCATTGAGTGGTACTCACATTACCAGTGTGATTGTGCATATACTCCTTACCGAGGATGGGATTGTGGCAGAGGTAAGAGAACATATTTTTCAAAACGTTTATGCATAATTGTTCAAAGGTTTTCATAAACACTTTTGCCAGCAATAAATCCAGTACCGGTTTATAGGACTGGAGTAAATCACTCATTACCGTTGTTGTCGATAGAGATAAATGGCTATTATTCTATGAAGATGGGTATTTCTGAACGAAGTTAACATGTGCGAATGCTTGGCAACTGTGTGTGTCGTACATCTCCAATAGTTCGGGGGCATGTGCATCATTTGGGAATCAAGTTTCCCGGTATTTTGTTTAATCGCGGAATAAATTGCTTTTGTGTGTTACAGAGGTTGGAGTCAATCTGCAGCCAGATTATTTGGTGAAGTACGAGTTTGACCAGGAATCCGGCAACATCGCCACAGACGAAGAGACAATCATTATTGGATTCTCAACACAAATAAAGAAAGGTCTGCTCATGCAGATAGTGAACGGAAACAAAGATAAGCCCGAATATATCTCCATTGAGATGAATAACAACGGTACGTTGCTAATATTCAGATACATTGCAGAATTTCAGACACTCTGCACTTTTAGTGACATATCTGCAATTGGTGAGTTACCAATAGGTTCGGCAAAAGTTTATTCCGTATGTATTCATGTATAATTTTCGCTGCTTACAGGAGGAGTAAAGGTCGCATTGGACGTTGGATGGCAGATTGGAAGAGATGAGGTCAACAATGACATCGGTGGAGTTGATTTTGCAAACGGTCAGCAGCATGTCGTCACTGTGAAGAGATCCAACAAAGGAAGATCTCTCAAAGTTTCTGTGAGTACTAATCCTGCATTGGTACCAACGGTGTAATCATAATAATGAAATTTTGCAAGTTTCTCATTTTCAATTTGAACTTATTTATCGTATTTATTGTTCAGGTGGATGACTACGAACCAAGGGAGAAAAGTTGGGTACTTGACGACAGTGCAGACACTAAATTGGACAATCCAAAATACATTTACTTTGGTAGAAATGGTATGTCGCCTCAGAAAGCAATTCTGCTTACAATACTGAAATTTGTAAATTATAAATAATAAAACATATGTCTTTTTCCGTTATTTAGAAACGACAAAACCGGGTGAAGGATTCAAGGGCTGTATATTCCGTGCCCAGTTTGATAACATCTATCCACTAAAACGTGTGTTCCAGGATCCGAGGCCGAGCTATGTGTATCTTGAACCCGAAGGTAGAGAATTTAATCAGTTGTGTATAGTATCAGTTAATATGTAATAGACGTTTTGTGCCAAGCGATATCAGAAGTACGCTCATAAACGTTTTAAAGATAATTGAAGAATCTGTAGGCATTTGTTTGAATCAAATTTAATGGTACAACTTGAATCATAATGTTAATGATGCTACGACGAGAAAAAGTGCACCAAGTAAATAGTTTTCATGTTGCAAGTTTCCTCGTATTGCAGGCAAAATCCGAGAGGATATGTGTGGTTTTGAGGAGGTTACGCACTCTCCGGAACCCGCCGAGTTCCGCCCCACACCTACACCTAATCCTAACATGACCACTGCCATGTACGTGGGCTTCTCCGGAATGGACGACAAAGACGAAGCCCTTTTAGGAGGTATTGATAACAAGGACTTGAACGGACTTTTCACACACAACTCTTTTGGTGGTGGAGATATTGGCACTTCTCTTCCTTCCCGTCTTACTAATGCTTTTTCTCCTTTCCTTTTCCAGCAGATCTTACGTAGTTATTAGTGGAGGTTCATTTTTTTACAGATAGCCAGAGGATAGTAGTTCAGCCTTACGTAAACGGTTTGCAGTTATCCCAGCACCATGCACTTCATAAGTGGCTATTTTTATGCATACTTAAATCAATTATATTACTGCAAATTCAAACTTTTTATACCATCTACTGGTGTTGTTATTTTTCATAAAAGTGGCCACTTCAGACCTGCATCACAATTCTTCACATTGCAAAAAAAAATTGACCTTGCTAGGCAAGTTGTAAGATTGTTTATTCTTTTCACGCGTCATTTCAAACGAACAACAGGTAAAATGAGGGAGGACATGTGTGGTTTAGAAGAAGTCACTAATCCACCATCTCCGCCAGAATTCCGATTTACGGTTGAAACTGCAACGAGGGATTTTAACTTCGGAGATACTGCTTTATATGACGACGAATCAACTAGTAGTGTGCTAATAGGTGGTGGGTGAAAAGTTTAAGACGAACAATGTAGAATTTATAAGATTCATGTTTTTGATGTTTAGCTAAAAATTGCTTAAATTTAAATTTTACTGTTATGCATTAGAATGTTTAATGTCACAACAGAATCATTTTTATGAAACATCATAAATGTCAAAAATAGAGACCTAGGAATACTGTGCAATGTTTTGAATTGTTCGCATGTATTTAGAAATTAATTAAATTAAGTCTTGGAAGCGAAATACTGGAATATCACAATTTGCTATGCTGTGTTTTAAAATTACACGTGTTCATTAAAATTCATAGTGAGACAAATACATTTTCCAAATAGTGTACTTAAAGATCTTATTAACTGCACCACATAGAACTAGTGACCATCCTCTACAGCTCCAGTCTTTTCGTCTATTTTTCTTTCTTGTTTTTGTTTCTTACTTTTCCTATTGCATGACCCTCCTATTTTTGTAATGATCATTTTTACACACGAGTTGATAAATAAATGTAAGATAGTTAATACATTAAAATCGTTCACGGATTCAGTAACTAAAACTGAACTTTTACCAAAATGTTGGTCATGTTAATAAATTGTTTTAAACTTTCAGTGATTGTGTTTCAGGTATCTTGGCAGTAGTGTTATTATTACTAATAGGATTAGCCTTCCTCGCAGGAAGATGCTTCTCCAGGCACAAAGGAGAATATAAAACACATGAAGTAAGCATTTTCGTTCATCTAGTGAACTTTAATATTCCACAGTAACTTTAATGTTTACATCGCATTATTGTTTAAAGGAAAGTGAAAAAACTAATGTGGCAGTTAATACGAGTTAGAATTACTTGATGTTTGTTGTTGTTTATTATTATTATTATTAATTATTATTATTATTATTTAACGCATTCATGCCCCAAAATTTAATTGTGAAACACCTAAACAAGAGGATATCCGGCATTTATTGTCTGTGTTATTTTTTAGGCAAAAGATGCAGAGTATTATGATGATCCAGATTACGCTGTCGCATCTGGAACGACGGGTCAACCACAAGTACCTACAAAGAAAGAATGGTTCATCTAATAACATTGATTTTAACCTAATTTTATATCACAATCATATTTCATGTCATTCTCATGTTGTGGGTGCGGTATGTATTGATGGATTTAAAACAGTTGAGGCCATCATGTTTACAGTTTGGTCATTAAGTCTTTCATTAAAGTACTTTGAAGAATCGTCACGGCACCATTAGAAATGTGTTTAAGTACAAAGTTGAAGTATATGTACTGGCCTGCGTTATGTGATATGTTTTTATACTGGGCTTTATCCAGTAAGCCTCCATCTCATTGCAATAGATTTTAGTTCGATTGTTCCTGGTATTTTAGCAGCAATTTCGTATCATGTGTATTGTTTCATGACATTTCCATCTTGTTCCGTTGGACATTGAAACGAAGTGATTGTAATTTGTTTTTAAACATATCACAAGTTCCCTGGCCATCGTAACGTTTAACAGTAGATTCATTCCAAGAGGTTGAAAAGTGATTATATTTAAAACTTAATCTCTTATTATTCACATGAAATGATCTTGCTTGCCAGACTCAACATTCCGTGTTGTAGAGACATATATAGAATATCAGTTGCTCTGAAAGTTTATTGTGCACTTTTAGCATTGAGATTTCTGTTAAATTCGACAGCGTTACGGAACTATAGCATTTAAATTTTCATCAAAAAGTTGCTTTTTGTACTAACAATTTCACAGATAAGGCTTCCAGTAACCAAACTAAAAATATTGTCAATGTAGCGTTTTACAATGGGTAATGTTTAAAACATGCGTACAAACTGAAAAATTATACACATTTTATACATGTGTATGTGCTTTTACGCCCATATATTGTGATGCTATTTTCTATTTGTGGATATATTTTCTTGTACATATTAAAGTATGAATGGGAATGTGATAAGAAGTTGTATGCAAATCACAAAGCAAACTCCGTTTCTTAAGTTTTCTCCATACATTTTGAATGTGCTAGAAATTATGGACAAAAATTATTATGCTTTCTATCTAATTTTCTTCAGGAAGAGTTACGTGTTAGTGTGAACATTTATGAAAGTGTATGTGGGAGTGCAAACTGTACAAAATGTAAATTGAAAAATATTTTGTATAAAATGATTAAAAAATAAATTCTTATTTGTACATAAATAAAATATATTTTATATTAAAACGCCACGTGTTTTTATTTTAGAAATCTCTTCATTATGAATGGAGTCGAAATTAAATTAACAGCAAGTCGTAAAATAAGACATTTTATTTGATTAAATATCGAGATGCCATTATTTTTTAATTGGAACTGCGTCAACCAATTAAAAGAAAACTCGCTACTTATATTGCATGGAATTATTGTCTTGTAAGAGACGTACAAAGTCCGCCAGTTTGCCACCTACAGGATCAGGCCCTAGCACGAGAGGGTCTCCTTGATGATTTGATGAATACCAAAATGCCTCTTTTGATGAAATTATCGTTCGTGGAGGATGTCCTAATTATGACATTGGATTTGCTATTCCACCTTGTAAATACATAATAGTCTCAGCGTTATTCAACCACGATCCACAGGAATGAGACAAATTAATTTGCTACATATTTTTCAAGACAGACATCCCCATGAGAAAATCATTTTGTCATACCGATGGGCCTGTAGAACTCTGATAACATAATCTACATTCAGCTTAAACATTCCTGGATTCCGTGATCTTGTCCCATGTACACATCTAACCATACATTCTTATTCCATGCAAAGTATGGCAACTCTACAAAGCAAAAAATCTGAGCGGTAGAAAGTCGATTGAAAACGTAACATACAAGTGTTCGTACTTATTTCAAAGCAAACATTTTGAATTTATATGCAAAAGAAATATAATTCTAACGATTTGCGAAAAATCTGATATTGTATACCTGCCATGCTGTTTGCAAGAGCCAAAGGTACGCTGTGCATTCTGACTTTCCATTCAGCATCAAACTCGCTAACATTCATAAATATATTCTGTTTAAAAATGTAATTGAACATTTTATTCAATTAAATTATTTCAAATCAAATTTGACACTGATAGATTTATTGCAACTCTTACTTGATATGTTCGGTTTTCACGATGTTTATGAATGTGAATATTTTCAAAGTCAAATTGAGGGGCGTCTGTTGCATTTTAAGGATACGTCCAAATACATCTGGTCTGGTCCAAGTTAAACAAAATCCAAAGAATATTTTTACAATACATTTACATTTAAATATTAAAACATTGAAATGAATCACAGGTGGTTAACTTATGCTCGATTTGAGGGCAATTTTATTCACTGAATTCAGCTGATTGGCCTGCCTACAAGAACTTTTCAAATACATGTACAAACTAAATCGCCTTAGTTTCGCCTCTTTGTTACTTTCATCCGTTTGACCTCAGTATAAATAATGATACTCAGATGAGGTATTTACCTATATCTTCTCAACTGTATGTTTTGTAAGAGTTAATTCGAAAACACGCACCTGCATAACAAGCCCAATTTCCACCAAGGGAACAACCTATCACTCCTACATTCTTTTGGTCTGTTAAAATACGTCCTTGTGACATGTGCTCCGTATAATTCAATACCTAAAATGTTGTAAACAATTAATTACCTCAATGAAATCGAAGGAAACTTACCACTTCACTTTTCAGCTTATTACATTTATTTCTAAAATCTTGCAATTAAGGATTGACGGAAATAGGTCCCGCTTTGTTCAAATGTTTAATGATACTACAGTAGAACCTGTTTTAACAAGCCACTGCTTTGAGAGACCATATTAGCATTTACAGTCAATATGTGGATTTGTTTCTAATATTGTTTTCATAGATAACTCATTAAAATCAACACTGCTTTGTTGAGGCCACCTGTCATTTACGGCCAATTTATGTTGTGAGTAAGGGTGGCCCCTCAAAGCAGGTTCTACTGTATTTTATCATTTGAAATCTATGGTTAATAATTTCTAAAAAAGGCCAACAAGCAGGATTGTACAATTCAAAGGAACCAAAAGTTTGTGTCAATTTTGTTGTTTCACCTCGTTTAAAAGAAAGTCCAGATATGTATCTGCGTGCCCACCAATCGCTTTTCTTTCGCCGCAGGTATGCATTACTGCCACCGCTTCTATCCAATCTAAATAAAACATAACTTTATAAAATGATTTATCGAAAGATTTAAAAGAAAGGATCTTCTTTTCCTAATAATCGACATTTATTATCTTCATTTTCTAACGTTTGATCGCCATCTACATTTTGAAATCAGGCGCAACTAGTTTTGGTTAATGGCGACATCTGTGGGGGATTTTGGAACTAAGCTTGCGCTTCAGTGTAAATTTTGCAGTTATCCCGGTTTCTGTGAGTATCCCAGTTTTCCTTACGATTTATTTCCGAAATTTTGAAACAACCATCGCAACCTCCGATAAAAGTTCCATTGACACAGAATTTAAATTCCTCGTGTACATTGACGGGTCCAAGTAAATCCCACCTGTTGAATAAACTGATGATCTGGACTTTGACAAATGTAAGACAACGGTAGAAATTTCAAAGTGAAATTTCACAAAACTTTCCCACCTATCCCAGATAAGAGCATTTCCAGGATAGACAAAGTAATCTGCACTTCCAATGACAATTATCTCCTCCATTGTCGCCTTCAAAAGAACATTTATGAGTTTACACATAGCCTAACTAAAAAATTATTTTTATTTGTATTAATTTTACTGTTGCATACTCTTAACCATTTTCGAAACAGCAAACATAAGCTTAAGAACATGAAAAACTGTACTAACATAGGTAACTATGGCATCATTCAAAAGGCATTTTATCGAAGCCAAAATTCTTTCCTTCAAAAACCAAATCATGAATGCCCAGTCCGAGGTCAGCTGCAAATACCACTGGATACTAAACAGAGAAGAAATCATGTACGCGCATGGTTGAAGAAAATTTAAGTCCAGGCAAAAATTATTTCGTGCTGAGCTATTTGTGCAACTTGTGCTATTTGGAAATGAGAGATAACTTTCCAACTTGCCTTCTTAATGGGTCTCGCCAAAACTCGGAGGCAGATAAAAATGCATATTTCTTGACTTTATCAGAGTTGGTTCTCCAGTTATCCTCTACAAAATAGTATAATATTTGACAAAATAACTTTAGGTTCAATAAGACTTGTCAAATGTGTCGACAACGCGGGGTGAAATTCTCCTGGTCCCGAAGGAAAGAGACGTGGAAGAAATTTTCCAGCCCTTACGGAAAACCAGGGACTGCGACTCTTCATAAAATGGCGCACTCATTACGACTGTTTTAAAATAAAAAGAATTCACGTCTATTTCCTCTGATAAACGTACTTGTGAGACACCGGCTGATATTTTCTGTCATTAGGTTCTCATTCTAGATCCGTTACTCACTGTATTTATCTATACTAGGGTCAACACTTTGGGACGATACCTAGCATATCGACAGTGTCGTTTAGCACTACTCTGTATTCCAGTCGACCATTAATTCCAATCATTCCACGAACTGAACTATCATTACAACTGAAATAGACAACCTGAATCAGCTCCTGAAATTCCTATCGATTTGAGATTGTACAGAACAAAATGGGGAACAAAAGAAATTCACGTTGTGCTTTCGAATTTCTATTCGAGGTTTTTCTAATTGCGTTTCTGTCAGATCTAATAGATGTGTCAGATTTTGTTGACACCATAATTCATACAAGGAAGGTCATGTGTTGTTTGTAATTACAATTAAATGATGTATGATAACTAAAATTTAAAATAAACAATGTGTGTTACATTTTTGTTAGTTTCTGTCTATCTGACAGATCTGGCAAAGGCCGAATTATAGGAAAAACCTAGAACGTTACAGGAATTTTACCCTCCGGGTTCAAAATGTCGGTTTGATTTACTGAACGTATCGAACATTTATGTTGCCAAAAGGATTCATCATTGTTCAACAGTCATCCGAGGTTTTTCCTAATTCGGTTTTTACCAAATCTGTCAGATCTGATTGCTTTAATAATTTCAGTACAAATTAACAAAAATGCGACCTACACATTATCAGATCATGAAATTACTGACGCGGTGACTACTCAGGGTAGAGATGTTTTGCACTTTGTCAGAATTTTGGTGAGTAAGGCCACAAGGTTTG
>JBCAUI010541571.1:0-10800 GCA_038406195.1 Haplosyllis anthogorgicola
AAGTGCAATGTAATCCAAATGATTAAAAAAAAAAAGGCCTTATGGACGGAAAATCCACTTGGCTCCTGAAAATCCAGTGTTACATAACTCCATTCATAACTTGGTTTAATGAAGCTGGGGACCCATGTAAAATCATATGGGGCTTTTCATGCAGTGCATTACTCCAAGTGCCACTGCTGTGAAAATGTTGTCATAAATACACGAACTCCTCTTGAATTGAGGCGTTGGTCCGGGCAGTGGATCAATGATGGAAACGTTTTAGTTCTAAAAAGGTTGTAGACTTCACACGGATATCCCAACTGAATTGAGAAGTTAGAGTAAAAGCAGAGAGCTTTTTATCCTTCTGTTTTCACACAGAGTTAAAATATATGTTGTATTGCTGATGTGCACTTTATCTGGTAAGTTTATAACCGTTAAAATAGCACCTGTTCAGCAGGTTGCTGATGACGAAAATTGCAGGAGTATGAAATAGCAGGTGATTTGTAAACCCAATGGGGATCGAAAAAGAAAAAAACACAACGACGAAAAGGGGGGTAATACGAAAAGTCTTTGCCTCAAGGACAAATTGCTGCTGCCAATACTTACATTAACTTTCAATCCAAGAGCCATGTTTTCTATTCGTGGACATATTTAGTTCGTAGGGTCAATCATTTCCCCGGTTCTCTGATTGATAGAATGAAGTAGCAGCTGCACTTGCAGAAGCAGGAGTGGCAGTGTTCTCGTGGAAAGGAGAGTCAGAGGAAGACTTCTGGTGGGCCATTGAGAAATGTCTAAACAACGACAACTGGCAACCGAATATGGTATGTATTCCATTATGTAACAAGTGCAAAATTGATTTGTTACTCACTTGTTAAAGGAAAGTCACATATGGTACCAAGAAATTATTTCGGTTTTTTTTGTGTATAGATTTTGGATGATGGAGGAGATGCAACGCACTTGATGTTAAAGAAATATCCGGCGATGTTCAACCTTGTGAAGGGTATAGTGGAAGAGAGCGTGACAGGTGTGCATCGGCTGTATCAGCTGTCTAAATCTGGAAAACTGACTGTTCCTGCCATGAATGTCAATGACTCTGTCACCAAGGTAAGTTACATAGAAATAACTTAGTTTCTTTATAAATGTTATTGGTAGCACAACGTGTGACATCGTCTTCGTAATTTAGATGTCTCATTGGCTTCAGCCAAAATTGTTTTTCATCTCACATTTGTAATAAAAAAGTGTTTTTTGTAACTTGACTAAGTGAGACATTCAGCACATTTACAAATTGTGAACCGAAACATGGAATTACAAATGACGTTTTAATTTAAGAAAGCGTGATTAGAAGTTAGAAGTTTGCACCCACATGTATACGATGATGAAATTTCAGTTTGTCCCATCTTGTTTTTCAGACGAAGTTTGACAATTTATACAGCTGCAGAGAATCCATACTTGATGCGTAAGTTAATATCCCGTTTTGAGATTGCCAATTAACGTAACTGTCACTAAATCTTCATGTCAATCAGTAAAGTTCGGAGCTTATGGATACTGCGTTCATAATATTCAGTATTGGAACTCGAGGAGAAGCAAATTACACGTAATAAGGTGTTCCTTAATTTAGATTCACCTTCAAGCATAGGAATTAGATAAAAAGTCAACAACTTGCATTAAAAAAATTAACCCAAAGTTACTAATGTTAAGCGGTTTGTAGAAGTTACATTGTGCTTTATGTTTTAGACTGAAACGCACAACAGATGTTATGTTTGGCGGCAAGCAGGTGGTTGTGTGTGGTTACGGTGAGGTCGGAAAGGGATGCTGTGCTGCACTCCGAGGACTTGGTGCTATCACAATGGTCACAGAAATTGATCCTATCTGTGCCCTGCAAGCCTGGTAAGTCTGCCGTGCAATTGCCAATTCCACATGATATGTGCAAGTATTAATATATTTGTTTGTTTGGACGTTCATGCAAGAAGATGCAGAAAACTTGAAAACTAATTTGTGCAACTTAAAAACATGAACCTTTTTCTTTTAATTCTAGTATGGATGGTTTTAGATGTGTAAAACTAAATGAGGTTATACGACAAGCAGACATTATCATCACATGCACAGGTAATGAATGCTCGGTTGCACCCTGCTGCTTGAAATTTACTTCCATAACTTAGTGTGTAGATTTACCATCGTCTGCCGCAGTTTATTTCGTTGCATTCTTTATCATGTGTTATTTTATAAATTTACAGGCAACAAGAACGTAGTGACACGTGAACATATGGACAAGATGAAGAACGGTTGCATCGTCTGCAACATGGGACATTCAAACACGGAAATTGATGTGGTGAGTTATTTATAACATGCAAATTCTTTTTTTTTACTTCCTTTAAATAAAGACTTTGTTGAAACAAAAACTCAATCAATTAATTGTGCAGTTTTTCTAACTCAGATTGTAACGTTTAGTATTATTTTATAATCTACAGAACAGTTTGCGAACCCAAGACTTGACATGGGAGCGTGTAAGATCTCAAGTGGATCATATCATTTGGCCTGATGGCAAACGTATCATACTGCTGGCTGAGGTGAGTGACAAGCGTCTAAGAATATACATGAGGGCAGTTATGTTTCGAATGTGTTACACTGTAAGATTAAATGATGTGAATAGAATGCAAAGAAGACTATTGATAATAATGTGTTTTTGTAAAATAGAGGTTGCTGTACATTTTTTTAGGGTCGGCTGTTGAACCTGAGTTGTTCTAGCATACCGTCCTTCGTCGTTTCCATCACTGCAGCAACACAGGTTAGCATTACGGTATCATGAGGCTGAAATTAGTCATCACGTCACAAATCAACTCCAAAATAATAACTCTTGGCAAGAATTTATTTCTAAAGTGAGAACTGTTAATGTAAAGAAATTTTTTGTCATTAATTTTACCGAGACCAAGCACATTTAATAATTAATACATATTTTGTTGCAGGCTCTAGCATTGATAGAACTATACAATGCACCAACAGGCAGATATAAACATGATGTGTACCTTTTGCCTAAGAAAATGGGTAAGGCAAATTTTCAGGTCGCGAATTCTTTGTTTTTGGTGTATTTAGCAATATTAAAAAGTCTTTTCGTAGCCACTGTTGCGTAATATCCTTCTTATCCTTCCAGATGAGTACGTTGCAAGTCTACATCTGTCAAGCTTTGACGCACACCTAACTGAATTATCGGATGACCAGGCTAAATATTTAGGCTTAAACAAGGCTGGACCATTTAAACCTAATTATTATAGGTTGGTGTACATTACCACCACGATCTTTATTTAATTACTTATCAAGTTGTAATGTTTGAGTCAATTTCTTTGTTCAGATTTGCAATAAAGGTACTTCATTGTTAAGAGCAGCATATTTTGGAATAATTTAAGTTTTCTTTTTCCAAAAAATGTCAAGGCAGGATGTCAGTCAAGACAAGATTTTTGAACAAGTTTTAGTGCCGAAAAATATGGTAAATAAAATGTTGCTCATGACAAGATTTGCGTGACACCGTTTATTTAATGGTTTAATTTAAAAACTTTGTTTCCTTTCAGGTATTAATTAGTAGATCAACTGCAGAAATTAACTTGTGATAATTGGGTTCCAATGCATCATAGAAAGCAATACAATCGACGATGTCATAGACTCCTCATTCTGAACTGAGCACGCTGTTACCATGACATTCAACCGTACACATGAACATAATACTAAAGTAAATGTTGAGATTTGCGGCAGAAATTATAATGTTTGAGTATAAATTACACAAGATTATTTAATTGTTCATGTAAAACCACTTGTTTTCTTTAAAATTCGAAACAGTAGCTAAATATCCTCTCTTGTAGAATTAGTGGTCCGCAGGTGGATCTAACATTTTCTAATGTAGAAAGTAACACTTCTGTACTTAAAAAATGAAGGCATTGTAGATAATGTGATCAAAGTACCGATAATTCGCAGTTAAGTACTTTTATTGGAGTCGGTCATTTGTGCTGAGGTTGTCTTTGTGTGCATTAAACTTAACCACGGTGCAGGTTTAAGCAACGCATAATATCTTAAATAACAGTAATCTAAATTCTGCAAAGCTTTTTCACCTATTCACTCAGTAAAAATTGGTTGACTTACATTCCTATTTGGTACATCCTGAACATGAATGACCGGCTCCAATGACGGAGCCCAATACCAGGTTGTGGTGAGGTTTTAATACGTAGAGTGTAAATCGTTCAAAGAGTTAACCCCTCCTTGTATATCAACAAAAGGGAATGATGATTGGCTGAATAGCATTGTGAAGTGATGCATTTGTAAACTTCAAACAGTATGCACGTGGTATGATCGTTTTATGTTATTAATGTAAATGGAGAACATATATTTGTTCCGTCTATGCTAAATAAAAATGTACATGTACGCATGATTCATATAAAGATGCTTGATTTACAAAGTATTAACATCTTCTTACCGAATAGACTTAAAGAAACTGTCCATTAAATGAAAGAAACTTGGATGCGAGACGAGCAAAACACAAGTACATACATCTCATAGTACATTCTTTGGGAAAATCAGATTATGGCAGCGACTCTGCAGCTGTGACCAACTGCATGCATTCATTTGGGCAGCGATCAACAGAATCACGACTTCAAATCTCGAATGGCGGCCCAAATCGGGTTTTCTGATTGCATCTCTTAAATCTCGCTGTCAAACAAGAATTTCTTCTTGCCTTTTATATCTCGGTGTAGGCAATATAAATCATAGGCAATTAAAACCCTCCCGCTTTTTGTTGTATTTTACCTATTCAATGTTACCTGCAGTACATGGTCTCTCCTCATCTCGATATATATAAATGTATTTCAATACACTCGTCCCCGGATATATCGATATTTTTGGTGCGGTAAAAACATCGATATAAGCGGGATATCGATATAAACAGAATCAATATAAATGAGGAAAATATCGATATATGTATTTTTTCAAATTTTACTTTTTGATGGAATATGATAGAGGGTCGTCTCTAGTGTCTACGCCTATACTGACGTCAAATCTGGGACAAAGTGAAATGGTTTTAATTTATTTTAGGTCACAAAAGTTGCCCAATGTATCTACATTTAAAAAACAATAAAAGAATTATTCAATTGTTCAATAGGTCACTTCAATCAAATAAATTTGTTTCATAAAATGCAGGAAGCCACTTCAAACAAGTTAATTTCCAAGTTGTCACTAAAGTGGGACAATTATTCAATTGTTCAATGGGTCACTGTAATTAACATAAGCCACTTCAGAGTTCTGTAGCTTTGAAAGTGGCTTCCTGCATTTTATGAAACAAATTCATTTGATTGAAGTGACCTATTGAACAATTGAATAATTCTTTTATTGTCTTTTAAATGTAGATACATTGTTACTGCTTTTGAGCAACTTTTGTGACTTAAAATAAAATTAAAACCATTTCACTTTGCCCCAGATTTGACGTCAGTACAGACGTAGACACTACAAATGACCCTCAATCATATTCCATTAAAAAGTAAAATTTGAAAAAAATATCGATATAAGCAGGGAAAAGTATCGATGTAAGCAGGGAAATTAACATTAGGGTCAATGGAAGAAATTTGGCACAGAAAAAAATATCGATATAAGTGGGATATCGATATAAGCGATATCGATATATCCGGGGAGGAGTGTAATTACATGTGACGTGGCTTCATATATTTAGCTGAAGCTTCCACAGTGAACAGCAAGTAGTGGAATGAATCAATGGTAGCAATTTAATCTAAATGTAATAATTCGAAATAAAAAGTATAAATGTCATTTCACAATTCCGTGTAGGAAGAAGGAAATTTGTACTTGACTGATTTTTTGGAATGATTAAATTTTCAAAAACAAAAATTTGCCTAGCATTTCATAGAAAAAAAAAGGATTTAATTTGGATTACATTGCGCTAACCAGCGGTGACAGGGAATAATGGATATTAAACTTAGGCCAAAAGTAGCCAAGCTGTTCAAAACTTATTTTACATTGAAATATTTTTCCAAATCAACGTGTGACTGACATACAACTGATGCGGCAATATTTTTTTTACGCTCGCCAGATTCCGAATGTGCTACTTTCAATGCCCTTTTTAAAAATGCGGTCGGAAATGTAATTTAAGCAATTAAAATAAAATCGTTATGTTAAACGTAGGCGACTTGGACTTGGTGCTGAACTAAGCTTTGGAGATTTGGAGATTGCATTTCAATGTCCTTACCAACTGTAAGTCGGTTATGTGAGACTATTTTTATCTGCATAGGCTGCGCTATTTCCTAATGTCTAGCAGAAACAGGGCAGCACATGCGCATTGCAGTCAACAAGATGCTTATCTGCACAGCCTTACTACAGTCAGCAAATTAGCCTTGCAATTCTTTTAATTGAGATCAAAACAAGACATAAAGATGCTGTTACTTACGAATATCAAAATTAAACAAGGTGTCCAGATATGGAGCACTGACCCTCATGCTTCCCCCGACCTTTTTCTAGAATTGTGTGAAATGGCCAGTATAGCATTTTCCCCAGTCCGGGTTGGGGGTGGGGGTGAGGGGGGGTCCTGGTCAACTTTTTCCTAACTTTTGCATGACTCATTGAGGGTGAATAAACGGAGCCAGACTGGCCGGGGAAAAATTGTCGCAAGTTTCACTGGTCATGGGACAAAATTCTGGATCCGCTAATGAACTGAAAGTTTTAAAGAGGCCTTCACTTTGCACGGTTTTGACAAAAAAACTTTAATTAATGGATTAATGCCCATTGGAACAATTTTCTTGAATACATTGAGTTTGTAACATTACAGAGATTCATCCGGATATTTTGGTAAGAATTACTTGGAAAATATAATATATAATATTTCGATGACGTTAAAAATATCTAGTTGTATCCAAAAATTCTGGCGCAGAAACAATAACAGATCCATTCGTTAGGAGTGTGTCCAACAAGCTGCCTATCCCTCCAAATATGGAATTTTTACATCCAAAAATTCCTGCATTACAAACTTTCTAGGTACACCAGCTCGGCGTGAATTACCATTAACACTAACAAAGACCTCCACTGTTCCCCAACTGACATAGAAAGCTTGTAAAGTTCCAAAATGACTTAGAAAACTCTCTATCCATTTGTATGGAGTGTTCTATAATGTTCCCTTATTTAAAGCTAGCAAATAGAAATGATTATGATTTCCGTATAAGATATTGATAATAAAGCTTTTTCGAAAGTATTTTGTTCGCCTAATTAGGCAGATTTGCCTAATTAGGCTGCAAAAACAATTTCAAAAACATTGAATAACAGTCTACATGACGTTCTATAATGTTTATTAGACGAGGGTCTTCATGTGTTCAAAAAGTTCCGGTGCTAAAATAAAACATAATCACAATAGATCCATTTTTTTAGTGAACGGGACCGGAGCCTCCTCTGCGGGGAATCCTGGCTCCGCCAGTGATAAACTTTCCATCATTTTAAAATTTCTATCATTTTGGCAATGTACAAAGCAAAAGGGGGCAGAAGAATTCCACGGTGTGCTGCTGATGCACCATTGTTCCAAAACTGATAGGAATTTCATCTTCTGATACCAGTTTAACGGTTTGATTCTGCAGACACGCGGCCGGCGGGCTGCGGGTCTACCTCTCCATGCACCACCTGCTGAGCCACATCCCGTCCGTCTCCTTCCGCAGCACGATCTCTATCTCGCTCTTGTCGTTCTTCTGGTTCACCTTCCGGATCCAACACTCGTCTCTGATCACCGCGTCCGGGAGCCGCTCACTGTAGAACACCTCGTCCTTGACCTTCACTACAAGGTCATCTTCTCTGAAACACATCATAATGCAAAATATACATTGGATTTATGGCCCGTAAGCTGCCTAACTTCCAAGAGAGAAAACTGTGGAAACTTTTCTAAGATTAGGGGGCGATCATCGGATGGTCCAGATTTACCGCCTTTTCAGTTCCTGAAAGTCCTATCACTTTCAAACCGTACAGAACAAAAGAGGGAGCAAAAGAATTCTATGGTGTGTTTTCGAGGAGATTTTTTTTACCAAAGATGATAGGAATTACATCCACTGTTCAGGCTTGTTTAACGAGGGCTCGGGATTCATTACTGGGTTGGTCTGGAAAGTTGGCAGATTGTTTTCATATGCTTTTGCAATAAGCTCAGAATCGGGCGTGGTGTCAGGATAATCCCCAAAACACTTCAAGTTAAACACTTAATTGCCAGTTCAGACAGCCATAATTAATTGTACAAAAATTCCCTTAAGGTTTGACCGTGAACTTCATTTGACCTTGACATTAGAATATTCGTGACCGACATTGTGATCTTGAGACCTTGGCCCTGTCCATTCTTGCTTCACAAATAAAAATCAATAAATGGACAAGCCAAGATCTAAATCTCATGGTGAAAGTAGCATGACCTTGACCTCTTGTTTATCTGACCTTTATTTGACCTACTTACTTGTTTTCTGGGTAGGTGATGGAGACATCGTGCTTCTTGACTCCACTAACAGCGATGAGCAGCTTGAGAACAGCTATCCGTCGGTCCTTATCGTTTTTGGAAGCTGAAAACATCAGAATACAAAATATACATTGGATTTATGGCCCGTCAGATGTTGCGATGACTGTATTATTCCTAATGTATTATTTGTATTGCAATGAATGTGTATTTAAAATAAAGTGTTGAATATGTTTTCAAGTATTTGTCTTAACTTTATATATTACTTATTTCTGTGGTTATCATTCCTGAGAAAAACCAAATATACATAAATTTGCAAATAAGCACCATGAAAGAAAGTCATATTTTTAGCAATGTTGTGAAATTCACATGAGACTAAAAATCGATCAGCTCAGTCGAGCTCAATTTGAAAGAACTATGTTCACTCATTAGGGTGATTTTCAGTTCTCTGGGATAAGGGTAGCCTCGAAAATATTTCTTTTTAAAAATACCTAGCTTTATTTGTAACATTTCAATTGAAGGTTCCCATATATTTATTGAAAATAATATTGATCAGAAATTAACTTTAAAAATTAAGATTATAATTTTTGAAAAGGCGGAAATGGACATCTATTGTATAAATTTGAACTATTAGCAATAGGTTTTCTTGAATTAAATTATTCCTACGTTTATAACAGATGAATTTTGTAGCCCACAAAACTCAGGGCCTATTTTCAAGATAGTCTGGTAGCCCCCGTGAGGGTACCAGCAGCCGATGCAAGCAGTCACAACAACCCACATTCTAACCCTAAAAACTCGGGACAAAGGCAACACAGCATGTCACAAACTGCAAAAATCGATAATCAAGATCCTTAAGGCTGTGAATCTCTCATTTTGACCTAAATTTGCCCTTGCAACAGTTGAATTTCGTTGCTCAAAACCTGCGTCCAAAACAGACGCCATGAACATGGAGGCAGACGCCATGTTGGAAATATTGAAGCTGGGTTTCATTCAAATAAAGGGAAAAGCAAAATCATTTCCAAGGCTTATCCATTGTCAGTAAACTATTTTCTAACAAAATATACACTGACAATTCTACATTTACGTGTAAAATAAACAAACTAATTATTCTGAGGGCAAAAAATGGAGACAATAGCATTCAATGTCATACAGCTTAAATTTGTTAAGAATTTGGAACAAATTTGCTATTGACCAGTATGGTATAGGGCTCAAAAAGATAAATCAAATTTCTCCAGAATGTGTCACAGCTATTGTGTTGTGGAAATGCCTCTATCAAGCTTGAATCCTCTTCAAAATTATCCAGAAATAAATTCTGAAGATTAAAGAAAAAAAAAGTGAGATATATTTACCTTGAGTAAAATGGCTTTTAGGAATTCGTCCCTTTGCGGTACCTTCAGCCATTCCTTAAAAATTATCCAAATTCATAAGAATTCTATATTTTAGAGATTTAAAAAGGGTTTTAAACTGTTTTTATCCCCTTAATTGTGCGAGATATTCCAACAACGTAGCCATTTTGAGAAGACGAATGCATCACTAGGGTAAAGCTGCGATCCTATTGGTCGATCACAACTAATACATTATGACAATCATTTTAGCACGTCGCCTCTATTGATGATGACTAAGTGGTTGATCGATGACACTTTCTTCCGTCGTCCGTTGAACTAACTGTATTTCCTGTGCAAAATTATTTTCAACAAAATGAAAACAACATGGCATAAATCTAAATTCAATTGGTTAATTCTATGCCGTGCGTAGTAGTTTTTCTTCTTCCTTTTTTCGTGGGCTGAGGTCCACTTTGAGGAGTCCATGCAGTGGACTTAGAAATTGCTTCGAGCGGGGCCCAACGCCTTGAAAATAAATTCGCGATGTGATTTGTTAACACAAATAATTTGAAATATGAGTTTTCCCTTCAACGTCTTCTTTGAAAGTGAATACAAAATATTTTTTTCACTTTCCAGGTTCGGTGAATTTGCCTAATCAGGCAAGAACATTTATACTGTTTTTGGGTAAAATAACTAATACCAGTGGCTTTAAAATAATTAAATTGAAAAAGTGACCTAAACAGATCGTGAAATTACTATTCAAAGTTAACGCCGGAATTTCAATAACTCAGCATGAAATTTTCAAATGGCTTTCATGCTGAGTTATTGAAATTCGGACTTTAACTTTTAATAGTAATTTCACGATCTGATTAGTGATATCTAAGTCACCAACATTTGTATAAGTTCTTTCAATGATTACACCGCTTATTAGCGCTTTTTAGGTCAGTCGTGTTCACAAGCTTTAACATCACATATTGATACTGCCTTCTATTTACGGATTCCTACCTAGGAAGTGCTGACTCCTATTTTATCAACCTTAATGCC